>PVKA01003719.1:62240-90706 GCA_004027165.1 Ctenomys sociabilis | reverse complement strand
AACCTTGGCCACTGTGTCTGCCTAAGCAGGCACTTTAAAACACTGAGCTATCTGGCTAGCCCTCAGAGATAAGGTTTAAGTCTATGTCCTCAACTAAAATACAGTTTTAAACTCTTTGCAAGAATATATAATAATAATAATCATACTATATGGCTATAATATTTATATAATATAACCATAGTTTATATATATATATAATAAATGCATTATAACTACACTACTTAAAATGTATACTTAGTAAATTAATTATTACATTCTTTAATAATTATGTCTTGTAAGTTAATGACAAGTTATATTGAGTAATAGATATAAATTATTACTAAGATTTTACAATCACCACTTAGCAATTTAGTACAGGGCTGGGTCAAAAGAGATGTTCACTAAGTGCTTAATGATTATTGGGTTAGTTAGATACACAATTATTTTCTAGAGCTCTGAGTTAGGTCTAAACTAATTCTTTAAAACATGTTTTTGCATATTATGTACATGACTTCTATTTTTCACATCATTGTAAAATGACTCAAATGTCTTCTGTCTGTCATGTCACATCATTTAAAGTGGTTTCCAGGAACATGGCTTCTCTGTAATAAAAAAATAAAAAAATAAACACTTGGAGGATTCTTTTTTTTTTTTTGGTGGTACCAGGGATCAAACTCAGGACTTTGCACTGGCCAGGCAGGTGCTATATCCCTGGCCTGGGAGGATTCTTGCCATTGAAAATTCAGTTAACTTACAAAATTAACTTGGAATTAAAAACAAAATAATAAGAGAATTTTTTAGTTTTACACTATTAGAAAAACCTAGTAATACGCTGTTGCATAACATGTTTTCTTTTCCCAAATTATAATTTGTTGGTATGTTATACTGCACAATATACCCTTCAAGTTTTATTTTATTTATTTTTTTCCCTTCAAGTTTTAGAAAAATAAAACCGCTAAATTGATCTGATTGTGAGAAAGCTATGTGAAGCTAAGATGGATTTCTCTTGGTGCTGAGTTGACAAGCACTGATGAGTAGAGATTCTTCAGGGACCAGGAGAGGGGCATGAGCATAAATACTGCCTCCTAAGTTCTGCCAAAGAAAATACTTCCAAAGTTCTAGACATTCTATTATCTTAAGTATGAAGATATTCTTTATGGAATCTAATTTACATTTCGGACATGGTTATGAGCCCATTCAGTTTTTCTTTTCTTTTTCTTTTAAATGTATTTGTTACAGGGTCTCACTATGCAGCTCAGACTTGTAGTTGTCCTCCTGTTCACAGCTTCCCCAGTGCTGGGGCTACAGGACGCACTGCCACGCCCGTATGGTGGCCAGCTCAGCATGCCCAGGGTGGGGCCGGCACAGCATGTGGGTGCAGAAGATCAAACCGGGTCTCTGCACTGTCCTAAGCAGGGGCTTAGTCTACTGAGCTATCTCTCTGGCCTGAGCCCTTTCAATAGAGCACATGAAGGTGGAAGTAGATTTATGCTCACAATGAGGATAATGACAGAATCAGAATCTGGAAGATATAAACTAAGGAGATATAAACAAATGAATATTAAAAATAGTAAAGGGGTTTCACATACAGTTCCTTGTTTATTTATTTTTGCAATGCCAAGTTTCAATCCTAGAGCCTCGGGCACACATGGCAAGCGTCTTACCACTGAAGTGCATTCCCAGGCCTTTAATCCTTTTTATCTTTTGAAACATAACTGTAAAATTCTCATATCTTTTATGTGATATAAAAGATATCTCATTAAGTGATATAAGAAAAAGAATATTTTCTTTCCCTGATAGAGACTAAGTCTAAATTCATATTATTGTCATAGTAGAGTGTTATTATAAAGTGGCAAGTTTTTGTTAGTCTGGAAAATCCTTGCTTCAGGCTTGACCTCCTGGGGTTACAGAGCAAAAGGAAGGGCGCCAAGACAGTCCCGAGCACTGGGTGCTCCAGGGATGGGAGGCACGCACGATGCTCATGAGCATCACCGGGGGCCTGGCAGGCGGGCCAGGGTGAGTCTCTGCTGCCTACTCAGCTGGATGAGGCAGGAGGGTCTGAGTTCAAGGGCACAATGACCCATCTAGAGAGCCCCATCTGAAAAACACCTCCCCGTTGGAAAGGAGAGGGAGGGAGCGAGGGGGAGAGAGAGAGGAGCAGAGATAAGTAGCTATGGGGAGAAATTACATCATACGGCACAAATTTCCAGCAATAGGAAAATGGAGTATTTGACTTTAGAGTTCTTAGGTCAAGCTTATGTCAGCTGGCAGTAACAAATTGTTGTTGCTGTTGTTATTATTATTATTATTTTGGCAGAACCAGGGATTGAACTCAGGCCCTTCTGCTTGCCAGGCAAGCACTTATTCTACTGCGTCATCTCCCCCGCCCCAACAAATCATTAATTAATTGGGAAAATGTAATCTTCTTATACTAAGTAAAAGAATACATGTTACAATCCTTAAGAGGATATACAGCTATGCTTTGGAATAAAATTCATGCTATTTCAGAACAGAATTTGAAGATTTCTTTTTGGTCATGGTTGCTATTAAACTTGCAGAACAGAAGATTACTCACTGTGACAGTGGCATTGTAAACCATAAAAGTAGTTTATGAGTTTCCAAGCATAAAAACATATAGCATTTCAGACTAATTTAAAATTTGGAAAAAAAAATTTAAAAGTAAAATTTTGAAGTGTCATTATTTTGTTCAGACTCCTAGATCTAAAATACAGAGTTCTCTATCTTTAAAACAGCCAATTAAAAATACTAAAAAGTGGATTCATTGCATTATGAAAGCCAGTAACTCTTTCTAAAACTGATCTTAATCTAAGTCTTTTATTTTCTGAAGCCAGGGTTGAGGGCACTGCTCATGCTAGCCATGTGCTCCACCACTGCAGCATGCCAGCCCTGGCTCAATATTCTCCACTGAGAAGGTACTGTAGAAGTCTCTGCTCTGATGCACTGACTCAAAAATTAGCAATAGCTGGAGGGATTTGAGAGGCACAACTGTATGTAGACACTGTGTTCAGGAATTAATGTGATACAGTTTCTTTCTTTTTTAATGTATAGGGTCTCTCTCTGCTGTTTAGACTCACAGTGATCCTCTTATGCTACAGTTTTTTGTTTGTTTTCTAATGTATTTGGTTCTTGCGTGGTCTCACTACGCAGCTTGGACTTGCAGTCTTCCTGCTTTGCGCCTCCCCAGTGCTGGGATTACGGGCCTGCATCACTACACCCGGACTTTGGCGCACTCAGCCCACCCTGGGGGAGGAGCTGGCATGGCATGTGCTGCCTGGGGTTCAGGGGATCAAACCACGGTCTCTGCAGTTTGTCTAAGCTGGAGCTTTAGTCTGCTGAGCTGTATTGCCAGCCCAGCTACTGTTTCTTAAAGAGCCCTTGTTACTGGTGTTTGGTTTTTGCTTTGCCTTTTTTTTTCTTTGGTACTAGTGCTGAGTACCACTAAAATAAAAATGACCTTGAACAGTAAACATTTTGAATCAGTTCAGGATATCCCGTCACTATGACAATGTAACTAATGGTGCTCACCAAAGAAGACTCCAGAGCTGCTTCAGAAAGCGGCAAGAATGACCGGTAAGTGTGCTCTAATTGACGGAGGAGTATTTTGAAGGAGAATTATAGCAATATGTCTTTGTCTGTAATAATTTTTCTTTAAAAACCTTCAACATTTACCTTATTTTTCAATCATGCTACATAAATCCTTCATCCTTTCATTTGTGGGTGACAGGTATTTGTCCCAGCAGAGGGAAAGCTTATTAGCAAGGCTTTGTCTTTGGAGTCTGTAATTATTAAAGACAGTACAAAATAGTATTAAAACAGAAAAATAACAAGTGATCCAGAATTTCATTTAACAAAGGAATACAAATTTCACAGTATTTGTTGTCATGCATAGTGTTGTCTTCCAATTAGTTGCTCATATTACCAGTTATATGTGTGCAAAATTGGAAGAAGAAAGCAAAAATGAAAGAAACATATAAGAAATTAAGAAGAGAAAAAGTACAAACAATTGAAAAAGGGAGACAAGACAAATTAAGCATTATCAGCTCCTTTCCATTGATCAGCAGAAATCCACAGTATGTAGAGTTTAATAATCTAACTTTTTATCATTTAAATCAAAAGACAAAGCCAGCACCAACCCAAGAAGGCCTGGTGCTCAGGAACGAAATGCAGACATCCACAGCTGCCTACCCTATTACAGCATATGTGGTCCCCACCATCACTGGTCTTCAGGAGTCAGGTCAATGTAGAACCCCTAGCATTGACAGGACTCTGGGACTCCATTCTGAGGCGTGTGGGTCACCTAACTCCTGCTCCTTCATGGGTCACTCACTTGCCTTCTAACAGAGAACTCAGGAAGAATGTCAGTGAGATCCAGCATCACCCAGAAGCGGAACCCTGCTGACACCCACACATGGGAGCTGCAGGTGGATCCTTGAGTATCCTGTAGAGTTGAAATAGATGCAGTTCTGACCAACAACTTTATTGCAGCCTCACGAAAGACCCTGAGCCAGAATTTCCCCAGCTATCAGCCTTAGATGCCCAAGTTTCAGAAACTTCAAGATAATAAATGTTTGCTGTTTTAAACTTCTAGCACTTGGGCAGTAATTTCTTATACAGAGATATACTTAAACACCTCAAGGGAGGGGGAGAGGGGAAGGAGGGAACAGAAAGAGGATACAGAAAGGAATTAAGATGTGTTAAATATGTCTACTAACTTCCCATAGGAATGTCAACATTATGTACTCCACATGTACTAACAAACTAAAATAACTAAAAATTTAATTGATAGAAAAAAATAGAACATCACTTTTTGGTTTTTGTCTTTTGAGATAGGATCTCACTGGTCTGGAACTCACTACAGAGCCCAGGGTGGCCTCAAACTAGAGCAGACGCACCGCTCCAGCCTCCCAAGAGCTGGGACTGCACCGTGGACCACAAGGGTCTCTCTCTTCCAACACTGTCATTACCAAAAGCCATAGGCTAAGGGCCTGGAAAGACTGGCTTCAGGTCTTATTCCACTCAACTGGTAACGTTATGCATGAATGCAGTAGGAGTTTATCGGCAGTCAGATGGGGATGCGATACTGTTTAATGTGAGCTTTTTCTCTTCTAAAAGTCAATGAAGACTTCAAGTTTGCTGTCATACTGCCTGGACTCAAACTTGACTCTTATTAGCATTAAGTGTGTAAATCTGGGTCTTTTACCCAAAACTCATTTTTCTTTTTAATCTTTAAATGAAAAAAGGTAACAGCAAGGAGAACAGAACAAGGTAATTTATTTCAAGTGCACGCAGGGCTGGCGTGCAGTTTAGTGGTGAAACCTGGGCCTAGTACACATGAGGCACTGGGTTCAATCCTCAGCAGGGCAAAAATAAAAGAAAGGAAGGGCTGGTGCCAGTATGTGCCAGTTATTAGTGTTGTCACTGTTGTCATCAGGGCAGAAAGCACGTTAGCACCATTCATTCTTGTTTTGTTTCTTGACAACTTGAAAAAGAGCCATGACTCTTTGTAAAATAAAAATAGCAGTAATTATTATTCTATAGGGAATAAGCTAATACGTGTTTTGTGTTATTATCTACTAGCTAGCTCTATTTAGAGTATTTCCATTCCTTAAATGATTATGTTGTCTGTATATTTCTTATGTGAGCCAAATTTATTTTTAAATGAAAAATATTTATTTATTTATTCGGTACAGGGTGTCGCAATGCAGCTTGGACTCACCGTGACCCTCCTGTCTCAGCCTCCCAAGCATTGGGATTACAGTTGTGTACCACCTGCTTCCAAGGTGTGGCATGGAGTGCAGTACCCAGGATCGAACCTGGGTCCTTGCACTTACCAGGCAGGCACCTAGATGGCTGAGCTATCTCCCCAGACCTACGAACCAAATTTAACATAAGATAACAGTACAAGTCGGAGGATTATTAGGTGAATGAAAATACAGTTTTTTGGAGTACTTATTAGGGAATATGAATTACCATGAATTGTGTCCATAAGAAGTTTCATTTTCTTCCTCAAGCCCAACAAAATTACCCATAAAAATAGATTGTTTCCTTGGGAATATTAACTTTCATTCATTCAACAAATCTGTATCCAGCAGCTCCTCTGTGTTCCAGGTACGATTCCAAATGCTGGGGCCTGGGGAAAGTCTGACCCTGTTCTCACATGCCAGGTATCTACACTGGAGACAGAAGAGCACATGGGTGACTTAGGAATAGCTCAAGGGAGTCAGTGGCATACCACAAAAATCGGAGTGAAAGAAAGCTCCCAAGGGGGACGTGAAGATGGAGGCAGGGTCTTAACAGATTAGCAGAACAGCAACAGATGGAGTTCAGGGAACTTAGGTTCCTGTGAACACTTAGAAGCCAAGGAGTTAGTGGCATGAGGCAGCACAACTGCAGCAATCATGAAGGCGGAGGGGCATGACCAGGCTGGCTGGTTCGGATCATGGTGAAGCCTGAGTGCTTTGGGTTTTCTTGTGAGGGAATAAGTGAGACAAGGAATGATCTTAACGAGGAGACTGAACCCAGGGACTACTCAGTTATTCGATAATACCACTTTCCCACAAGTTGTGTGGAATACCTTCACCTCTTCGTGGGAATAGGCTCAGCCCCTGATATACAGGCGGGAGCGTGGGCAAAGATTGAGGTAGAATGGGAAGCAGAGACTATGCATTGAGAGGAAGTGTATTTAACAATACATTTGATAAAGAAGGGTGATGGCCACTTGGAATTAATGATTTGATGCAATTATAAAGCCCTGGAACTGAATTGTTGCCCCTCCTTCTATTTTCAGGGCTAGGGCTCAAACCCGGGGTCACATACATACTAGGCAAGTGCTCTGCTACTGATCTATGATGCCCAGCCCCTGAATACTTCTTATTGCACTTCGGAAAATGGACATTTATGCTCTTCTGAATTTGTTTCTTCGGTAGCCACGCCTATTTTTGACTTGTCAGGTACAGCACCACTCTGCTCTAAGGAACCTCATCTCCTGGCTTACGGAAACAGCAGCTGTGGTGCCCCAGGCTGGGGAGAAGCCAGCCCTCGGCGCGCCCTCCATGGCCCTATCCCCAGTTCATCTCAGGTGGCACCACAGTCACCTAGATTGTCACCTGGCAGCACTGTCTATCAGTGTCTGCAGCACTTCTGTGTGCTCCAGCCTTACTGTGTTGATGGCAAGCACTTCCTGTGACACGCATTTCTTGTCACTCCAGTAAGATGACTGAATACTGAGCATCTGTCTTTTATGCTCATCCTATTCATAAATTTATGACAAACATATGGAAGAAAGCCTGCAATGTTTTTGATGAATAAAGTCTCTGATCCATGTTGAGATCCATTTAAAATATTCTAACATGATTTTATAGCTATAAAATATTTATCCTCAATTTTTACTGTAATAGCTCGTACACTGGGAGTTTTCTGACTTGGAAGGTTGACTGTCTTCACTTCATAGTTTTGCCTCATTAACAGACCTCATTTTATAGTACTATGTGTTTATCAGAAGGGTTTCTGCCATAGGGGAAAAAAATGCAACAAAGGAAAATAGTAAAAATAAAGTAATCAAGAAGAAGGGAAATAAAAGTAGAAAAGATGGGAACAGAGTGAAGTTATCACACCCAATATGTACAACAAAGACAGTACTCATCTGCCTTAAAGACTTCTAATACTCTAGATGAAAACGAAAAAATACCTGGTCATAGTGCAGCACCCAGATATTTCAGAAATATCACAGCACAGTCGCTGCCCAGCCGGGCCCTCAGGGAAGACTGCAATTTGTGGTTCTGAGACCAGAGAAACTTCTCTTGCTCCCAGGACTGCTCATCAACCCAATATGCTGCCAAGTGCTTTATTGTGGGTTACTTTACGCTCCAACAACCCTGGTGGAGACAGCTGGGGACAAAAAAAAAACAAAAGTGGCAAACTTAACGCGCAGTTAATGATTTAAATCAGTTCACAAAGAAGGAGCAATCAAAAAAGTGCCTACTTAATGACTCCAGAACCACCCTCACACCCCTGCTAAATGACAGCAACAAAGTGGACTGTGCGCCCACCCCTCTCTCCTTTCCCTTCCAGTCTCTAACTGCAGAGGACTCTGGGAAATGCAGTTTTTCAGACCTTTTCTGCTCAGCTCTACAGGAAAGCATTAAGGATAGGTATGGTATCAAGATAAAGAAGCTTACTATATATCATGTCATGAATTTCAGTTCTCTGGATACAAAGTGGCTTAAATATGGGTATGGACCCACTTCTGGCTGCATGCAGAGATGTCTTCTGGCAGACTTCCCTTTCTGAAGAAACAGGCAAAACATCTGAAAATCATCCTCTGATCTGACCTTTCCTCCTGTTTGGAATACAGATGCAATGCCTGGCAATGTAGCAGCCATTTAAAGACAGTGAGGTAACAAACATGAGAATCAAAGTCACCACGTGAAGGACCATAAAAAAGGACAGAGCCTGGGTCTCTGGTGGCACTTTGAAGCTGTTGTACTAGACTTGGATTGCTGACTAATTCTGCCAGAGAAAAATACTTCTTTTTGTTAGAACATCCACAGTTGAATTTTCCATTGTTTACTACTGGGTGTGTGCTAAGGCAGAGCAGACGCATCATGGGCGTGGATCCAGAGGTAGCATGGGGGGGAGAAGAGGGAGGTGTGGCCGCACTCCCAATGCATTTTGGAAGCAGGGCTGCTGGGACCAGCAAGTGCTTGGTGAGAAGCAGAGGACAAAGAGATGGAGGAAATTAAGGATGGGAATTAGGGTCTGGATGGGAATGAGGGAAATGTGGAACCCTATTTTCACTCAATATGGGGAAACTATTGCTCTCACTGCCACAAAAACACATATGGCAAAAACATCTTTCTGTTGCTCTCTTAACACCTGTTTTCCACTGAGCCTAAGTAAAGCTTGGGTTAAGCTGATTAAATAATGTTGTCAAGGAGTGAAAATATCAAGTATCTATTTTTATAGTTAGAACATTCAAGGGCTCCTCCAAAGCCTTTCCTATCAAAGTCCAGGTGTTGAAAGCCAAACCTTTACATCAATCTTACCACCTTGTTTTTTATTACTTTTAGGAAAGGGATATTATAATACTAATACTTTTTCTAAAGAATTTATTGACTTCTTGAATCAGAAAATAATGTTCCACAGCCAGGACGGGTGGTGCATGCCCGTAATTGCAGCACTGAGGAGGCTTAGGCAAGAGAATCACTGCAAGTTCAAGGCATCCTGGGCTACACAGGGAACACAAGGCAGCCCAAATAACAGAATGAGATCCTGTCAATAATAATTAATAATAATAAGTTCGACAGCTGATCAAATGAACATTCCAAACCACAGCTATTTTTTTCAAGTATGGCCTTGTGTTTTTGAGTGTGAGAATATACTAAGATGTCTACTGCACTGCCTGGCACAATCACAGATGACCCTAAAGGTGTGTCCCCCGCCAGGTGTCCCATGAGGACAGCCTTAGGTACACAAAACACCCCCAATACATTTCAATAAGTTCATGGGCTGGCATGAATACACTTGGAAGGGTAGACAGGCATTCTGATTCTCTTTCTCTCACTCTCCCATCCCTAGCTTACCAGGAATCTGAAACAGAAAATCTTCAAGTGAATAAAGCAGGCTTCAGCTGAGGGAAACCCTTAGACACCCTGTGGTGGAGGCTCCAAGACAGCACCCGGGAGGTGCCGAGGGGAACGTTCCAAGTCACTGCTGAGCAGAGTCCAGCCACACAGCCCAGCGCAGGGTATCCCTTCCACTGCCTCCCCCAACCACTATTTGGAAGCAGGAGGAAAACTGGGCAGCAGCAAGGCAGAGGGAGCTGGGAAGCCAGTGCATCCGCATCCACCTACAGCCCACCCAGCAACTGGCCTCTGTCCTGCACCAAGTCGTGCCTCTGGCAGCAAGAAAAAGAGTCAGTTTCTGCTTTTTGCAACAAATCAGCCCAACTGAGGCAGATTAGGACACCGATAGCCAGCTGGGCAAGTGGGTAAGTCCTGCCAAGCATGGAAATCCAGGGCACAAGCACCCAAATCTGAACAAGAGATGAATCAGAAAATGCTATCTTCGATTCTTCTGCAATGAGATCAAGCAGGACATCAAGATGTCCTAGCTCTGATGTAGGCCTGAGGAATGGGGGACGCAGCAGCCATCAGCCAATAACCTCATGGCCTGTGTACTCTTTCCCAGTGGACTTGACACTTGTTCAGACTTGGCAGACTACGCTTCTGTTCCTGTCTTTAACAAAGGTAAAAGCATGCTACACTTGTTGCTTATGCAATTCTTTTTTAAGACCACAAGAACCTCAGGAGGTGCCCACAGCACCCCAGAAGCCCAGGAAAACAATCAAAGCCCCAAACAGTGACAAATTCTATATCTGTATTGTAAATAACAAATCATTGCACTTTTGTGCTATCCCCAAGCCCCTGCTCTATGAGGTCAGAATCCAAAGCACGTGGGATGCTATCAAGGGAATACAACGAGTGTGGAATATGCTGCCCCAAGAACAAATCCTTGATGTTACTTTCTCCAGACCAAAACTAAAATCCCACATGGGGCATTCATTTCATTCCAAAATCCTATTTGAACTGGAGCATTCTGTGAAACTGAGGAATCACTTCTTGGCCAGTGTTTTCGTGGTCTCCCCGCATGTGCTGCGCTGCGTGGGGTAGGAGAACAGCCCGAGTCTTGGCAAGCTCTAGAAAGCGTGGGGCCCTGGCACCCCTCTGCGGACTCCGCGGCATCTGTTTCCTCGAGCGTGCTGCCCTCAACCAGTCAGCAGCCTTGGGAATTTACCCTTTCTGTCTTCTCTCCGGTTCTTTTGCTCCTGGTCTCTAATTGATGATAGTAGGAGGAAACTCGAGGGAATATGGTAAAATAGAATTCCAAGCAACCTACGTTCAAGTCACACAAATTGAGATATTCATACTTAATATAGAACAATGAGTGTTTAAGCTTATACAGAACATGACTGATACCAGGAATCTGTCACCTGGGTCCTGGGGAAAATGGCCAAATATGCAAAAGACAGCTTTGCCTATCAGTTACTTGCTGTCCCTTACAATATAGCTATAGTTCTTCACGGACTGTTAGACTTAATATTTGCATTTTTAAAAGAAAAGACTGCAGGCCCCTATTCCCTTACCAAACATGTCTTAGGGGAGGTACAGGTCTGTCTTTTCTTGCCTAGGGAAGGTCACAGGGCAGGACTCCATAGTCTACAGTCCTCTGTAACACTTCTAATTCTTCCAATTTCCTTGTTAATGAAATCTAAATGATTCAAATACACTCAAAAATTGTATGTGTCTTCAGCTATTAAAACACACAAGAAAAATTAAAAATAAACTTTCTTATCAACCTGTGTTTATTAAGTGAAAGAGACCCTGAGTCATGCTGCATACACTCCAGCTTCCAAAAGTCCCCAGGCAGAAGGGTGAGAGACACTGAAGATGAAGAAGCACAGAAAGTTTCTCTGGGGCAGGCCTGTTCAGGATGAGAATCTGAGCATGAGAAGAAACTAGCTATGCTGGAACTCATGTTCTAGCAGGGGAAACATCATATACAAAGGCTCTCAGTCAAGGATTATTCAAGGGATAAAAATAAACCAAATTAGCAAATGGGAAATAGGTGTGCATGAGCTTAGGGAATAATGTAGAGGACAAGAACACTATGGGATTTTTTAGACTACAGTAACATTATTTGATCCTTAGTCCAAGTGTAGAGGAAGCCTGCGCATGGATTTAGACAGTAGTGTGTTAATTACCTTTATGTTTCAAAACTGCTGATTATCAGTTCCGTGGCAACAGAAGTCAGAGTATCGAACCCCAGTCACTGCATTCTGTCTAAGCAGGTGCTTTAGTCTGCTGAGCTATTTGGCCTACCCACCATTCTTGTTTCTTGATCTGGATGCTAGTTACACAGGTATGTTCACCCTGTGAAACACAAAGCTATACATTTATAATTTGCACACTCTGGTATACAATTTTTCCTTGTAAAGAATCATATTGAAAATGAACGTAACAGTTTACAGTGGCTGGATGAAGAACAGATTTTAGGGAAAGGCAGAGGGGAAACCCCTTAGTTATATATATATATATATATATATATATATATTCTGTAGGCCACAGTGACAACTTACATCTCTATGACAGATTTTCTCTGAGCACCAGTTTATGTAACAAGCCACCCAATGCCACCAACTGAATGCTTTGTAGGCACCCAAAGTCACACAATATGTACAAAGTTGAACTCCTGCCCTTTTGCCTGCATATTACTGGATGTAAATAGCCTGTACCTAGTTCTTCAAATAAGAAACCTGCAAGTCACTTGCTGTAGCTTGGATCATGACCATCAAAGGCCTATGGACCCCAGCTCATGGCAGGATGGGGAAGTGACAGAACCTGTCCAATATGGTGCCTAAGGGAGGTTTTGGGCCCCCAGGAGCTGCCCACATCAAGCCATGATGTGCTGCTTCCAAACAGAGTCAAAAGTAACAGCTCCAGCTGACATGGACCAAAACCTCCAAAACTGTAAAATGTCATAATAACTTATTGTGCATAAGACACTTTGTATATCTAGATAATGAGAATTGTTATCATAGCTGAGAATAAATGCTTACATTACTATGAGCTTTGATAATGCCTTCCTCATTAAGTTGTTAGAGGAATAAATAAAGTGGCATTTATTTTAGAAAAGCAGACCGAGAAATACATATAGGTAGGTCTTCACCATACCTTTACATAAGTACAGATGTGGATATATAGAAATAGAGGACAATACCAAATCTTTGAGAAGGTAGCATGCGCAGGATTAGAATAGGCCTTGCCTCCCATTCACTTACATCGGACTCCTCAGGAGAGGCAGGTGAGTATCAGTAAAAACTGTGCTGTAGAAAATGATGATTTGGCTGGGGAGATTGCTCACTGGAATAAGCACTTCCCTGGCAAGTGCAAGGGCCTGAGTTCAATCCTCCATTCCACCAAAAAAAAAAAAAAAAAAAAAAAAAGAAAACAAGATGATGCAAACCAACATTCACTTCACTTTCTGTACAAAACAGTCTGAGTTGGCTCCCTGTGCTACACTGCTGGTAGAGAAACATTGAAGAGCACACAGTCCAGTAAAAACTGCTACAGGGCCAAGCCAGGCTCTGGACCAGGGAAGTGAATAATAGGTGTTGCCTACAAGTTTTGTTTCTTCTTGTGGTCTTGGGGATCTAACCAAAGACTCTGCACAAAGCTAGCCAAGTGTTCTACAACTGAGCTATATTCTCCTGCCCCAGCATTTCTTTAAGTATGAAGAGAAAGTCAAGGATACTGAGGCTTTGCTTAAGCTTTCTTCTTGTTCATATGCTATTATTTTGTCTTAAGCATCCAATAATGTGGCACTGAGGAAGCAGTTATTTTATTTCCTTTCAACTACATTCTAGCTAAAGCCCAGGTAGTAGGTGCTCATACTGCTAGAAAAATAGCACTGACTGTTCTCCCAGCCACTGGGATCAGTGACTGTCTCAAGAAGCAGATAGAGATCATCTCACAAATTGATAACATCTAAACTCAGATCTGCTTAGCTGTTAAATCAAAGTTAGAAGTATGGAAAAAAAATTAAGTTGTGATCTCAAAATAAGAAACTAGACTCAAGTCAGAGACAGGAGGAGAAACTTGCAGACTTGAAACTGGACTTGAGAAGTGGACAACCGGCTCGCAGACAATCTGGGATCCGCCAGTGCCGCATGTGTCCAGCAGAGATCTTCCTTTGGCTGAGCCCAGGGTACAAGCTGAAGCACTCCTCACAGCAGCATGGATCAGCACCCAAAGTCAGCCCGGGTCTCCGCACCTCTTGAAAGAACACGTATGAAGAAATATCACATCGCTGAGAAATGTTTTCCAGTCATTTGACCTTCAAGAATTAATCTGTTGAAACATATGTTTGATCAGTGTTAAGTTATGGAATTGGGAAGAGAAATAATTATGCATGATAAATACAAGTTATATTTCAATTCATTTATTTTGGTTAATTCAATGAATAGTTGATATTTAGTATGTAAGAGCAAGGGATACACATAAAATTCACATTTATGTCATCATTCTTTGATGTTTTACTTAAAATTATAAAGCTAACCTTAAGTGCTGATGAACTATTAATCTTCATTTGTTTGGAATTAGCCTGAAAAGTACTAAATATTGCTTTTAGGATAGAATTTTAAGTACTTTGGAACCAGTTTGTTAGAAAGAAAAAAATTTAAGTTTGGTTTATGGTTTTTTGTTTCTGTTTAAAATAATTATTACATTAAAAATAACTATTACATGATTTTCTGGCTATCTTAAAAGTCGATTTTGAGTTGGCAATTGTTCTAATTTCCATACACTGTGGAAATCTGCCACTGATATAACTAAAAAGAAAAAAAATCCCTAGAATTTACTATAAAATGAAGAGACAGTATTTAATTGTATTTATTAGCACAGCTCATAGTAAATCTGAAATTTAGCAATAACTGGGTTAATTGGATTTATATAGATAAATATATTATCTGGTTGTTCAGTACACAATACAGTAAAACTAGTATTTCTGTTTTATTGACACGACTTTAATGATTTGAATACTTTATTTTCCTGTTTGCACCTCAAATCTCTAATTAATTTTTTCTATTATATCTTGCACTGATAACTTAATTGCACTGATCTAAAGAACAGTAAGTGGATCATAGACGATTCCAAGTCAATATTAAATGCTGCATTGTCTAGTTAGCTAATTCTGACTGGGGAACTGTAGGCAGGACAGTTGCTCAGCGGTGTGGTTCCTTCTCTGTCTCTTCCCATCTCTTCTGGTCTTCTCTCCTTGGGAGTGTCAATCACTCAGGTCTTAAAACTTTCTCCTCCTCCCACCAACATTTGCTCTGACACTGATTTAAAGGTTTAAATAATTGGTAACAGCTTAGAATGTGAGTTTTCTCAGTAGTATGTGGATTTTATACAGGTTCAGACTTTTAAGCTCTAAAAGCGTTGTAGGTCCCAAAAATGGATAATGGAACTATTCAGCCAAGAACACACAGCTTGCAGGTGTCCTTGAAATTGCACTAAATAGCCAGTCTATCTCAGGAAGGCAAAGAAAAAGTTTGTGCCCCTTTACACCCTTAAAATTCCTTTATGTAGCTAGAAAATGTACAGTTATCTATGTAGTTCCATTTTTCCTGGGTCTTTGTAAAGAATGGTACATTAACAGGTATAACAAAACTATAGTATTTTATGCTAATATTCCCAAGTCAAGAATTACAGTCACAATTTCTAGGTGCCACTTCAAATGATTAATTTTATTTTATCTCTTTCATAAGGATAATATATTCCTTTAGGAGTTTTTTCACCACATTGATTAATTGATAAAAAAATTAGGCAATCAATAGCTCTTTAGTGAAGAACAAATTATGTAAACAAACAAAATATAGTTAGAAAACAATTAGAAAGCTTCATCCTGGGCTGGCCCCAGTGCAATATATAGCATATGCAAATGTTTTATTCATTTGTTAATTTTAGAGGACAGCATTTCAGTGAAATAATTGAAAACATCTTATAGCCCATTCTGTGATGAAAGAAAGCATTGTTTGTGTTAGTGTCAAGTAAGTTAATTATGCTTTATAATCTTCAAATGGAGCATATAATTGATTTATGAAATTCTGTTATTGTGTTTAGAATCTTGTTAGTAACTAAGAATTCTAGAAGTTTCTTCTTATTCCTAGTATACAAAGTCAGCTACATATTCTGTATATTTAAAAACAATTCAGAAAATCTGTCCAATGAAGAAAAGAATTTAGAACAATATATAAAAATATTATGTGAAAAGCAATATGGAAGATACTTTCATAAAACATCCCATTGATTACAGAGCTGCCTTCTCACTTAGCAACACTGTAATTTGTTGTACAGTTTTCATCAATACCACTTGCAGTCAATGATCATAGATAGTTCCTATTTTGTGGCCGGAAAACTAACACTAACTCATCAATATTCTTTACTCTTTTATTTTTAGATCTTTGTAATTACTTAAGACATTGCCTGAGGCATTGAACACACTGCCAAATATTCATTGCAAACAAAGAAAAATTAAACATGTAGATTTCAAAAAGCTTTACATTTACCTCACAACCTCCCCAGCCGCCCTTTCAACAACCACTACCAGCATTGCTGCACATTTTTCTTAGGGTACTTGGTATCATATTCAGCTCCCCTAAAGCAACAGTTAATGTTATTAAAACTTTTTAAAAGACTACTACTTTTAAATTCCCAGTGAACATAGTTGTAGTCCTTGAACTTCCAGTAAATCAAAATTTATTTTCAACATATTTATTGTTCAGTTTATCTAAGACCTCAGTAAAGTCTATGTATCTGATAAATGAATTGTTGGTATCTTTGAACCTATATCAATTTCACATAAAACAATTAAGAAACAACTCCGAAGACTGAACAGGAAATGAAAATATCTCACGTCACTTTATTGTTTGATGATACTTAGTATAGAATAAACATAATCAAATCATTTAATTAAGCAATGGTTTTAAAAGAAGGTACTAGAGAATATAAACTATCATTTTGGTACAAAATAAAGTCATAGTAAATTGGAAATTTATGCTTTCAGTTGAATGTTCTTCAAAAGTCAATAGAATTACAGTATTTTAATCAAAAGAAGTTATTTTCTTTGCTAGTTCCTAGGATTGTACACTTTCATTTCAGACCTTTACATCTGGGTTCTATTAGAATGAAAATGTGAATGCATTCTGTGTCCAAATATGCGATCATATCTGGCATTTGGAAAAATATACTTCAAAAGTGTAAAAACTAGAAGTAGTTGAAATTTGAGTAATTTTTAATACAAATAATGCATGCAGAATAACATTTCAATAAATTGAAGCAATTATGACTTGTAAAGTAACAAAGCAGGTAGTTAAAAAGACTTAAAAATGCTTTACAAGTATTTGGTACTTTAAATATGAAGATTTTGAATGACATATAGACCAATAGATGTTAAAAATAAAAATCAACAGTTTTATAAGGATTGTTTGTTTTGTAAATTTACAACCATACACTGGACATCTTTTGAATTAGTTTTTTACATTCCTAAAAATTATTTTGCCAAAAATTTGCTCTATAGGTAATTTATATTACCTACCTTTCTAAATGGATTTTTAATAAAACTAGGAGCTGTTCTTAAAATTTTATTAATTCTTAGCATCTATATACCTTTTTTAAAAAACACTGTAAATCTATCAGATTGGTAATTTTCACTTTGAACTGCATATTACTTAGCAATATTCAACACATGAATGTGAGGAGACACATTAAAGTGATAATCTTTGTTCTACTTTGAAAATTGATCAGTACATGGTCTCAGGAAAAGAAACCCAAGTTTCTGAGACGTTAATAAATGCTTTGCAATGATTAAAAAGCAAAAAAAAAGTAGGCCTTAAAACCTTCCCAGTTACATTCAATGGCCAGATTCAGAAGAGGGTAGAGGGTCTACAAGAACGCAACTTCCTCCCTTTACTTCATAAGGAAGACATCCTTGAGAGATGAAACAGTAACTTATTTTAAACTTTATTTACTCTGGTATTTGGCTGCTATAAAATGACCTTTTCTAAATAATCTGTAAATTTTTTGAAAATCCTGATTAAATTAAACCTAGCAAGTTAACTGTAAGCTTTCAGACAAAAGACCCGTGAGCACATGTGAGAGACAATATAAACATGAGACTCCACAATGTTCAATTTCAAATTTCACTTATTTCCAGATGATAAATGTCTATCCCTGTTATGAATACTTTAATTTCAAAAATCTCTTATAACCTTTAAAAAAATCTCTTAGAAACAGTAGCTGGAATGTAATATGTAATGTAGGCCTTGCAGTTTGTCAATATTTTTAGCTCTTAATTTTGTGGGATATTGTAAAGCCATCATATGGCTATTTCATTTTGAAGTTCTGATGATAGCATTTCACAAAAATAGGAAGGATTACCTTTACTAAAGGAGTCAGTACTAAAGTTCAAGCCTAATCAACGCCTTTTGTTCTTAGGGAAAACAGTTTAATCGTCACGCAGTACGAAATCTACATTTCTATACAACTTTTCTAATGCAGGAATAAAATAAATGTTTTTGCTCCTTGCGAAAAACATACTTTCCTCGTGAAAATCTGTAGTCTGAAGAATACAGTTATTACAAAAGTTGAATCCTAAATGCTATTTCAAAATCCAAGGGTTGGTTAATAATAAAGTAGTAATAAAATAACCAGGTAACTGCATCCAAAAGTCGGGCTCCAGGCCGGCGTGCGCGGCCCGTGGCTCGCACAGTGCCGGGACTGACCGCGAGGCCGCTCCGGGGACGCCGGGTTTGCGGGGGCGGGGTGGGGGTGGGGTGGGGTGGGGGCGGGGGAGCACGCGGGATAGACCCCGTGGTCTGCGAACCCCGACTCGCCCGACACGCACAGGGCTGCGCAGGTAGAGGTGGCGGGGAGAAAAGGACGCGGTGAGCCAGGGGGACACGCACGTGGGGACTCCTTCCAGGGGTAGCACCAAGATGCCCGGGGACAAGGTGCGGCCCGGGCGTCACGGCCGCTTGCGGGAGTCGCCGCCTCCGCGACCTGCTTCCACCCAGGGATCCGACCGCCCGGCGCCCGCCTGGTCCCCAGCGTACCCAGCCCGTCTCGCGGCGGGCGCGGCGAGGAGCGGGCGCGAGCGGGCGGGCGGGCTCAGGACGGCGCGGGGCGGGCGGGCGCAGGACGGCGCGGGGCGGGCGGGCTCAGGACGGCGCGGGGCGGGCGGGCGCAGGACGGCGCGGGGCGGGCGGGCTCAGGACGGCGCGGGGCGGGCGGGCGCAGGACGGCGCTGCCGCCCACGTCTCCCTCCGCGGAGAGCGGGGCGCGACTGCCCGCTGGGGCGGGGCGGTCGCTGTCGCAGTCGCGCGCCCCTGGCTCCGTCGGGCGCGCCTTGCCCGGCTCAGCGGGGCGCTCGGGGCTCGTGGGCGCCCGGCGCGGCCCGGGGAGGCTGCAGGGCGCGATCCCCGGTGATGCCGGGGAGCGCGGGGACCGGGAGGGCGCGCCCTCGGCCCGGCGCCCTCGCCCCGTCGGGCCCGCGAGGCCGAAGCCGCCCGTGAGCGACGCCCGACCGAGGCGGCGACCGGGCGCCGGAGCCGCAGCCCCGAGCCCGCCGCCCCCCGGAGTGCGCTCTGCCCGCCCGGCCCGCGGCGCCGCGGCCCCGCCCCCGCTGTGCCCCGGGGCCTCGGCGCCCCGCTCCCGCCGTCTCTCCCCTCCTGGTTCCTCTTTTTCCATTTTGGGGCAGTGGCAGGCGCCTCTCTCGCAGCTCCCCTCTGGGCTCGCACCCGCGCCGCCCACCGTGACCGTGGTCGGGGCCCGGGAGGCTGGGCCGGGCGGAGAGCAAGGCCGGTTTCGAACCCGCGGATCAGGGTCGCGGCCTCACCTCCCTGCGCCCCGCCGCCGCAGTGGGCCGGGCTCGGGTTTTCCTGCAGACCCCGCCGTGCGTGTGCGTGGTTCAGAGTCGGTCTCGGTTTTGCAGTGCTCGCGGGCAGAGCGCGTATTTGCCTAGGTGAACCTCCCCAGGGAGCTAACAGGGATGTTTTTAGAAGTCTGCAAAGAAAACACCAACGTGAATCTGTTCTTCCCCTTTGAAAAAAATGCCTGCTTTTGAACACAAAGCCCAAATACCATGAACTTTTTAAGATTAGCCTTTCGCAAAATTACTTTTTCGTGCATGACTTTTTTTTTTTAAGTACAAACTTTTTCAGGGGCTGAATTTTTTGAATACGTAATGTCCTCGAAGTGCGGCTCTGGGACAGCGCCCCAACATGCAGTTTCGAAGTTGAAGGTCTCTAAGTGCAGCAATGACACACGTATTGCTTGTTGCGTTTAAAGATGCAGCAGCCGCTGACATTGCCTACGCCCCGTCTGAGTCCCAGCACCCCGGCAGGGTTTGTCTTGGCTCTGGAGGGGAACTGGTAGGAGCTGTTTCCCTGAAGTATAGCAGTGACATCACTTTCTGGCCCCGGTCCCTCTTGTAATCTTGGTAAAAAGATTAGTCTGTGTGCATAGTTTGAAAGTAAATTGATTTTGTTTCCCAGCTATATTTCACTTTTCACATTCACCGGTGGACACTCGGGCTTAGTTCCTCCTGGGCAGAACTAGATCCTCTAGGGAAACATGTTCATCCTGTGACTAAAGTTCCTAGAATTGCTTGGACAGATCAAAATCTTGCAAGGAACTATTTTCTGTTAATATATGAAGGAAGTGTTCTTGGAAGGAATCTTAGATTGTTTCCTTTATGAAAAATTATGTTCCTTGGTTTTCATTCATTGCCTTTGATTAAAACAGATTTACAAAAAGTGGCGAGAACTAAACCAATGGAGCTAGGCCTTACATGTTTGTCAAACTGTGTTTGGTAAAAGTATTCTTGTGGCTCAAATAGTTGATTTATAAGCCTTTTTTATGCATTTCTCTTAGTGACTCTAATTTGATGAATAGATTTTTCCATAGATGAGCTTTCTAAAAATAATGTCAGAGAAGTCATTAATTCCTTAAGTTTAATTGGAATAATTCAGTTATTTCCTGTTCATGGAGGATAAATTAAGCACAGTTGAAGTTATTTTAGATGCACAATTTTGTGTATATTCTAAATAGTGGGGCCTGGGGAAAAATATCACTCATCTAAAAAAAAAAATATTTCGAGGGCCAGTGATGTTCAAACACTTTGAAACTGTGTTCATGTGGTGAGTTTATAAATGAATGTCTAGTCAGAAGTTAAAGGTTATAAAGAGTAAGTAGTCCTTATTTATTTTTCCCTCATTTAAAAAACAAAATATGGAAAAATTTAAATCCCTGCCTTTTATCACTTACAAATTAAAATTCTGATAGATTAAATATCTAAATTAGAAAAGCAGAAGTTCAAAACTAGTGGAAGGAAATACAGAAGAATTTCTTCCTTAAAGTAGGGAAGTTCTTTTTTCTTTCTTTCTTTTTTTTTTTTTTTTTTTTTTTGTTTGTTTTCTTTCTTTACCAGCAATTGAACTCAGGACCTTGCACTTACCAGGCAGGTGCTATGCCCATGAGCTCTCTCTCAGGCTCTGGGGAGTTCTTAAAACATTAAAATGCACAATCCATAGGGAAAATGATAAATTGGGTTATATAAAATTTTAAGAATACCTTTACCTGGCAACACAGCATAGAAAGTTAAAAGATGAACTGAGATATTTTCAAGGCATGTACTTGACAAAGGATTAATATTTAGAATGTATAAATAACTTATGTAGAAAGGATTTAATAATTTATAAGGGATCTCATAAGTAAAAGATATGGGTAAAGATATACACATGGTAGTGAAAAGTATCATACTATTAACAGGAAGGATAAATATCAACTTCAAAAGAAAGTGATTTCCTTTTGGGGAGATGGAGAGAAGGGAGGAGAGGCGTAGCAAGGCTCCCACAGGGCACAATTCTATAAAAAGATCAGAGGCAGCTATGGCCAGGTGTTAACTCATGTTTGTTGTACATTTTTACAAGTTTGTTATAATTTATTTAAAAATATCTAATAACTTCTAATGCAAACAAATAGTAAATTTTTTTTCCAAGTCAATCATATTCGTGTCTGATGTTCACACGTAGGCTGGCAAAGCAAACACACTTCACCAGGCTTCTCCTGGATGAGGTTTCCATGCTGTATGCTATTTATGGCCAGATTTCTCCACTTTGGAGTCTGCATAAAACAGACAAAACAGAAAACAGAACTTATTTTCTAAGTAGATTTAATGTGAGGAATGGAAAAATGTTTGAAATGATGAATTAACCTTAGTTCTGAAATGTCCCCAGACGTCTGTCTGTTAAAGGACTTGTCCTCAGCTTGGCACTATGTGGAGGTGGTACACATTTTCTCTTACAGTATCTATTATGTATCAGCCCGATATTGGCATTTTCAGTATAAAGAGGAGCTGCAATTAGCACCTAAGTTTAAAAAAGCTAAGATGAAAATAGAAAACAGTTTTGTGTATGTCACGGTTATGAGAGAGGCCCAGGGAAGTTGGCAACAAAAAATGCATTGTAAATCAATTTCTCTTTCTCTCTCTCTCTCTCTCTCTCTCTCTCTCTCTCTCTCTCTCTCTCTCTCTCTCTCTCTCTCTTCTTTTGCTATTGGCTCAAACTGGAGCCTACTACTCAGCTCTACCCACAGACCTTTAGCCTCAGCCCCAAGTAACATCATGCTCTTTGTAAATTTCTACTGAGTGCAGAAAAGGAAATACATAGGAAAAAATTTTAAACACAATTTTGTTTACATTTTGGGCAATGCAGTTTTCTAGTTCTTATCTTTTTTTCTCCTAAGTTTGCCTCATTGACAGGTAGTCCTTTGTCCTGAAAGATGGTAGAAATTGACTTGGAAGGTGTCTGCTCTTTTCCTCTCCCTTTCCTGTGAACTGGCCACAAGGTGAATGACTTTGCTCCTGCCTGCACCCCCCATGAAACTCTACTCCCCCCCACCAGTCCCCAAGTGATGGGACCAGTGACCAAGCAATAACCTTTCAAATTGTGAGTCAAAATAAACCTTTTCACTTTATGGGGTGATTATCTCAATTATGTGTTGCAATAATGGAAAACTGAGCAACATGAAAGTGAGAAAAAAAAAATCCCCATATATAATTTTAGAACCACTGGCGAAAAATCTAAAAATCTTGGGCCTAGCATGGAAGATTTTATTACTTAGGTGTATCTATTGTCTCTTACAGTCTAAAATCAGTGATTGATATAGGAGATGAGTATAGATCTGATTTTTTTGCTTTCTAGTTGCCGGAGTTTATACAGTGTATTAATTTCATTGGCAAACTTTAGTTTACTGGTTTCTTCCTGGGGACTATTCAAAAGCTAGCAGCATGGCTAAGATGCAGCATTTCTTTCATTTCCCTTGAGATGTCACTTTGAGGTCAACAAGCATTTCATGAGTCAACATGATTACTGTTTTATTTATGTGCTAATAAATAAGAGGGGTTTCATACTGTGTGGAGGGCAACACCAACACAATTTTACCAAATAAAGATCAGAAGAACATCAAGAAAAGATGGATACATCATTTTTTACAGCAGGGCACCTATGGATCTAGTGATGTCTGCCAGAGTGATCTGAAAGTTCCAAAACTTTGCTTCAAGACCACCCATGACTCCTTATTGCTAATGCTGTTTTCTTTCCTGGTGTTAGCATCTTGTTTTGAAATTCTGTATCATTTTTAATGTTTTTTTTTTAATTATTCTCTTTAAATAAAAAAATAACCAGCAAACATTGTTATGTGTGTCTGAAGTGGCAGAGCTGAGCATCTGAGTTATGAGACTGAGTACGGCAACGGGCCCTCCCGCTGTGGCTGAGCCTCACCCCCGTGTGTGGGACAGTCCTCCAACACAGGGCTGAGCCAGTGCTTCCACGTTCCTGTGAGCCAGTTCCTGGTAATGCCTATTGTAATGAGCATCCTTTGTGTGGAGTTCCTTCTCAGGAGCCAAAACCAGGAGAGCAGTCACACAACTTGTGCAAAGCCATGTGCTTGGGAGAAGCCAGGATTCTCTGGCTGTTTTGTGTTCTATGAGGAGCCTGAGTTTTACCTGTGTGTAGCAGGGAGGGCTCGTAGGTTCCTTGAATAGAGTCTCTCACACAGGGCCATGCATGGACCCCGTTCTATAGAAAGCATGTGGGTGAGGAGGCAAGACGCTGGCTCAGCCCTGTCTTGGAGTACCTGCCCTTTCTGGCCCTTCCAGAGGAGCTTTTTAATTTTTTATTTCAGTGCTGGCAATAAAAACCAGGGCCTTGAACATTCCAAATAAGCTCTCTACCACAGGGCTATGGCCCCAGCCCAGGGGCCCATTTTTTACGCCCACATTTTAGGAAAACATAATGTCACTCGTTGAGAGTATCTAGTGCAATGCAAGGATGAGGGAATGGAGAAAGCTTGTGGAACCTTACAATTTGAAGGGTTCAGTGGCTTCTGTAAGTTGGTAAAAGAATGCATAAACTTGCTCAGCTCAGAGAGAGGGTCCAAAACCAAATAGTAACAACATAGCAGGGCAAGATAAAAGGTTTAATACAAGGTAGGGTCACTTTCTCCTGCCTCTGTCATTCACTAACTACTTTGCATCCATACTTGTCACCAGTACAGTATTTTCTGACTGCTCTGAAATATCCAGTATCCCAGGGCTTAATTCTAGTGACTTCTTCCACCTCTTGATCCAGGACATCCAGTTTGGGATATTAAACTTGCACTTATTGACTAACAATTTCTCAATCTGTATTTCTAGTTTTTTTTTTTGTTTTGTTTTTTGTTTTTTTGAGACCGGGTGTCACTGTGTAGTCCAGGCAAACTCACGGTGAGCCTCCGGGCTCAGCTTTCTGAATGCTGGGATGACAGGTGTGCACCACTGTGGCCAGCCCATTGGGTACCCTGATCTGTTTAGCTTGAGTTCTGTGTTTACAGCGTCTAGACACTGGATATATACATACATGTTATGTATGTATATATGTAGATATTCAGTGATCTGTACGAATTAATTTAACTGATAGTTTTAGCACACATTTGGTTTAGATGCAGCTAATTTCAGTTAATTTTCATCCCTCCTCCCAGTTTCTGGCTTCTACTTTCTGTGTCTAAAAATCTGCTCTTATGAAAGTCTCACGTAAGTAGAAACATACAATATGCAGCCTTTTGTATCTGGCTACTTTACCATTGCAAAATTAGCGTGAGGTTTTCATCTCTCTTGTAGACGCAGCCAGTCACAGTAACAGACAAAATACACATACTTGCAAATCAGAATGCAGGTTCTGCTGCTAACTTTGGGCAAGTCAACTAATTCTCTGCACTCTTGATTACACACCTAGTTCAAAGGCACAGTAACATTTCTGTTATTATTTGCTATAATTAAGATATAATTCGTACAGCTCAGGATTGTGGTGCAGGCAGAGGCATTGCAGAACCCCAGCACTCAGGACACTGGGGCAGGTTGATCATGAGTCTGAGGCCAGTCTGGGTTACACAGTGAGTTCAAGGCCAGCTTGGCTGCATAATGAGACCTTATATCAGAAAAAACACATAATAATTCATATAAGAAACTTACCCCTTTTAAAGGTACAGTGCAATATTTGTAGAGTTGGGCAAGCATCACCACTGTCTAATTCCAGAACATTTTTATCATGCCTAAAAGAAACCCCACACCCAGTAGCACTCAATTTTCATACCTCTTCCTCCCAGTTTCTGGCTTCTTTCTATTTTTAAAGATCTGCTTGTTATGAATGTTTCATACAAGTGAAATCAACATGCAGCCTTTTTTCTGGCTACTTTATGTCAGCATTACGAAATCAGCATGAGCTATTTTGTAGCATGTGGAATGGCTAAATGATATTCTATTCATTGGGAATATCACATTTCATTTATCTGCTCATTAATTGGCGGCCTATTGAGTCCATTTCAATTTCTTGGCTATTGTCAATAATGGTGCTATTAAAATTATTGTAGGCAGATGCAGGGGCCCGGGTTTGATCTACGGTGCGCTGTGTTTGGCCCTGTCCCTGGGGAGTGCTGAGATGGTGACTGAGACTGGGTGTGGTGGTACAGGCCTGTAATCGCAGCCCTTGGGAGGCTGAAAAAGGGTCACTACAAGTCCGACCTGTGTAATGAGGTCCTGTAGACCCTGTACTAGATGCATAAAAATTAATAAAATAATTGTATAAGTTTCTGTGTGGCTGTATATTTTCAAGTCTTTCTTTCTTTTTTTTTTTTCAGAACTGGAGATTGAACGCAGGCCCTTGTGCTTGCCAGGCAAGCACTTACTTTACTGAGCTATCTCCCTGGCCCCCCTTTACCCATTTTTAAGTTGGATTATTTTTCTTTTTATTGTAGTATAAACATTCTTTATATGTTCTGAATGACAGACAATTATCAGATAGATAATTTGTAAACATTTTTTCCTATGGGTTAATTTTTTCATTTTCTTGGTAGCGTCTGTTGTAGCACAAAGGTTTTTAATTTTGATAGCATCCAACTTATTCCGTTTTGCTGCTGTGCTTTTGGTGTTATGCCCAAGAAACCATTGCTTAATCCATACAAATGAAGGCCCATGTTGTTTCCTAAGAGCTTTATAGTTTTTAACTCACAGTTAGGACCTTAATTGAATTTGAGTTAATCTTTATATAAGATGGAAGCTAAGGATGCATCTCTACCCATTTGAATGTGGATATATGGCAGCACAAGAACCACCTGCTAAGAGGTTATTCTTTCCTTATTGAAGTGCCTTAGTGCTCTCATCAAATATCTGCTGGCCAAGATGCATGGATTTCCAATTCTATTCCATTCATCTCTGTGTCCATCTTTATGCTCATAACACAGCTACAGTTCCAGAATGGTAAAGTTGATTACATAGAAGAAACTCTTATTCAAAAATACTAGATCATTTGAGGGGCTTATGGCTATAGATTTTTCTTTCTTTTGTAATTGCTTGAAAAGGACAGTTTGCATCAACCCTATTAAAATAAGTTCATGAATAAATCTCACCTTTCATATAATTCTACCTTGTTAATAATATGGGCTTCAACAATCCTTTTCTCTGTGTGTTCTTCCAAACAGTTCTAAAAGTCAATTATGAAATGAGGCATTCAGTTAAGAGACTGCTCCATGGGTCCGGCCAGCTAGCTCAGCAGATTAAAGAGCCTGTTTAGGTAGACGAAAGGGCAGTAGTTCGACCCCTGGCCTGCTGTGCTGGCCCCAGCTGAGACGGTAAATGAGACAGCATGGTGGTGCATGCCTGTAATCCCAACACTTGGGAAGCTATAAAATAGGAAGGATCACTAGAAGTCCGATCTGTGTAGTGATACCCTGTACTAACTACATTAAAAACAGAGAGAGAGACTTACTTCATACATTGATGTAATTTGGAAGATAGTCTTCAACTTTAAGTAAAACTCTTCAGATTATCAGTTTTACAAAAAACATCTGTTCTAGCCTACTGACTCAGTAAAGATTTAATAGCTGCTCTAAATGCAAGGATTCTCACAAATCAAGAAAAATTTCTTGACTCTAGAGCCAGAGATCTCTGTTGTTTCTTTTTTCTGTGCCAGGGTTTAACTGTGGATGAGCAAGCACTTATTCCACTGAGCTATCTCCCTGGCCCCTTTTATGATATTTTTGTTTTGTTTTTATGAATTTAGGGCAGGGTCTACAGGGTCTCACTATACAGATGGGACCGACAGTGATTCTCCTGTTTTCAGCCTCAAGCGGTGGGATTACAGGCCGGCACCACCACTCCCAGTGTAGTCACCATCTCAGTGTGCCCGGGGGCAGGGCCAGCATGGCAGGAGGGAGATGGAACCCCGAACCCCAGCCACTGCCTTCTGCTGAAGCAGGCACTTAAGTCCGCGGAGCTATCTGGCCTGTCCTTGTAATAATATTTTTGACACTGTTATATTAATTTTTTTGTTGGTCCTGGGGATCAAATTCATGTGGCATGCTAGGCAGGCACACCACCATGGATCAAGATATAGTCCTTGTTATTGATACTTTTAATAGAGAAATGTGTTGGAAAATGTTCCCTGGATACAACAGCTACATTAACAAGGCAAAGCTCTTGTGGAACTCTTGGAACTGCCATAGGTGGTTGTATTCCACTTTTTCCCCCATAAGGAAAGATTCCCCACCACCACACACATTGTTGGGTACACAGATGATAAATTCTTTTTGCCCCTCCAAAGGGCTGCTCTAGATATAACATTTCTGTGGAACATCTCTGAAACGATTTTTAATTTTTGTGATTAGATAGTGCTAAATCTGAAAAGTTTGTGCTCCCCATGTGTTATTGGTCATCCTCCTGGGTCTGTTTTGTGGAAATCAACCCAGGCCAAGAGGAGGCACAGCTGGCTAAACCTTGACCGACCCAGAGGCTCTGTGTGAATCTCAGCTTTGCAGTTTCAGAAATTCAAGTTTACTGCGCTGAGTGTGCCAAGCCCATGATAAATGTGACACACCTTTGTACCTGCTCCAGGTTCTGCCTTTGCTGTTTTGCCATTGTCTCAGGCTGACAGAATATCCAGTCTGTTGCATGAGTTAACAAGAGGGGATAACAAATCTAATTCGAAGTGAATCAAGAAATACCAGACTGTCCACCATTTAAGGATATTCTATTGTCCTGCAATCTTCAGAAATGTCAAAATCACAATCTGCACTGAGACCGTATGACACTCGGGGATTGGTAGAGATTAAAGAAAATTAAAAGTATAAAAGTATAAAAATGAAGTATACATCGTGAGCCCATAATATTAAGCTGAGCTGTAAATGGATATGGTCGACAATTTCTTTGAATAACTCCCTATGGTTGCAGAATGCTGGACTGTGTTGGATTGTGGTGTCGAGTTCAAGCACCTAAGGTAGTTGAATGTCAACAGAGTGCCCACTTTTGACAGGTGTAGA
>PVKA01003719.1:0-62140 GCA_004027165.1 Ctenomys sociabilis | reverse complement strand
GTGAATCTTTGATATAATTCAGCTGTATAAAAACCTGTAAATATAATATCATGTATGCACCTTGTACAATATCAAAATGTTATGAAAACAGTTTGCAATGTATTATTTCATCGACTCTGTATGGTTATGGTGTTTTGAAACTGTCTGATTGACATTTGTAATTCAATAAAATAAAAATAAATGGAAAAGAAAAAAAAAAGAATAACAAAGAAAACCATTTAGACAAGATACCATGTCTGCATCTTATACTATGAATAACTACTATGAAGACAACAATATGCAATGTATCAATTATTGTAATTGTCCTATTAACCTGTTTTGAAACTGTCTCATTGCTATTTCTTTCTCAATAAAATTAAATAAAAAAAGAAAAAAAATAAAATAAAAGGCAATGTAATGCAACTCATGATCTTTGTTACAATCCTAAGTGTAACGATTCCACTGAGGTTACATGAAATAATTCCTCAGTTCAGGAAACACACTGAACTACTTAGGGAACATCATATCTGCAGTTCATTCTCAAACAAGCCAGGAAAAACACTACATGATGAGGCGGGGGTGTGGGGGGAGACAGGCCAAAGTGCCAAGGTGGTGGCACTTGAGAGAGCTGGTTGAATTCTTCCTGCTACTCTTGTAATTTTTAAGTCTGAACTCATGCCAAACCATTTTAAATTAGTAAATTATATTTTTATGGTTTCTAAACTGCCTTTTTAAAAGAATGTTTAAGTATGTCTCATGTAAGAAATACTCTGTAACTTAAAAACAAAACAGAGGCAGCAGAGCCCAGTGAGTAAAGGAGTAATCTGAAGAAAGACCCCTGGCCTTGAGCCCTCGCTGTGCCCCCACTGTGTGTGGGGTGAAGGGCCTAGCATCTGACATCTACATTTGTTTATCTTTGTTTATCTGTACAACAGGGGTGGTGGTGTTGGAAGCGACCTCACAATGTTATAAAACTTAAGTGAGTAAATATTTGCGAGGAAGTTGGGACGGCGCGTGACACCAGGTGTTGTATAAAGTTGTACATGAATAAGTCTAGGGTATTGCTTGAATCTTAACGCTGTCCAGGTCACCTCTAGAAATGGCAGTGCCTTGAACGTTGTACACGAGCAACTGTAAAACATTTTTCTATAAATGACTTCTTTGGATTCTTATTAGCTACTTCTTGGTCCAGTTTGAGATTCCTGTCACCTCTCTTGATAATGTGCTACCCTAATTTTTTTTTTTTTTTTTTTGTCTGTTTTGTACCTGATAAGTTCTAAGGCCCAAGCTCTAAGGAATTTGTAAGCTATAATGGTTTTCTATGACAGATACTTAATATAGTCCTTTTATTTTCATTACTGTTTAAAATTATCCAATACATTGTGTGGCACAACTGCCAAGTGCTACAGGAGATATAAAGATGGATGACATCCCCAGGAGTACACAAATTGCAAGGGAGAATTAAATGGGTACAGAAATAGTTATGACATGAGATTTGGAGAAGGAAGAAGGTCTATGAGAAGAACAGATTACACCTAGTAGCCGGGAGCTGGGACATTTCAGAGAGGAGGAGGCCACCATGTGAGCTACAAGTGGCATTGAGTAGAGGAGATGGAGCCTAGAGGAGTTAAAAAGGGGAAGGACCAGAACGGAGGCACAGACCCACGAGGAGGGGGCACACTGTGCAAGTTATTTGATATTCAAATAGACTTAAAGTTCAGAGCATGTGTAAGCCCAAATTTCCTCATCTATGTAAAGGACATAACAATAGGGCTTACCTTCAGGAGTAGGTGAGAGGTGAAGGTAAGTAACTCTTGTTTAAGACATAGTGTAGGATCTGATAGTAAATGCTTGCAACTATGATAGGTGTAATACTATATTGTATTGCATTGTTGTATTATTTTGTGTTATGTTAATGCTATATCCTATTAGTATTGTATTATCTGTAGCAATAGGTATTCTGGTACACATAATGCTATATTATTTTACTTTGGGTGCACATCTATTGGAGTGTAGGGAAACAGATACAGGAAATATATTATTGGCTTAATGCTGAGTGATAGGAATTCAGGATCCTGGAGAGGAGTGGACAAAGTTGAGAGGCATTGAAAAGGCATGGCTGTCCAGGGCCAAGAAATAAAGCACAGATGCCTGCGGTAATGCCGTGCTTCAACTCCAGCTGAGGGCTTGGGTTTCCAGAACACAGGGAGTGCCCCTGCAGGCAGGCACGCAGGGAAAATGGGCTGTGTGTGTTGCGGGCGGTGTGTGTTGCGGGCTGTGTGTGTCTCACAGTACTAAAACGTACACCTTTCACTGAGCTACACCCCCACTCCCACAGACTAGTTTTTGCTATGTTTTGTAAATTCGAGTCCTAGAGCAACTATTTTATTCCTGTTACCTCATATCTGAAAATCATCCCTTTGGAAGGATAACACTTTCAATAAATGAGAGCATTTTACATTTATAATACTCCAAGATGAATCATTAGGTAACACTGTAAAGTCTTTTTTGATGCCATATGGATTATTATATCCAGGGGCTTAAATTCTAGACTGTCCCTGTAGCTCTAAATACTAAGACAGTGTTCATCCATCTTCAGATATTTTAATGATTGCCTGGCTAACTGCTGTGTGAGTACAACAGAGTATAATACTTTGTATCATCTTTTCTTTTTTTTTTTTGGTTTTTGTTTTTGGATGAATCAGGGATTGAACTCAGGCCTTTGCACTTACCAGGCAAGTGCTTATTCTACTGAGCCATCTCCCTGGCCCCTGAATCATCTTTTCATTAGACACGATTGTCTGTATGCTCTAATTGAGCTTAATTTAAGGCTTCCTATCCATCATGTGGGAGGGAGCACTCCTGGGGCACTAGACTGTATTCTCCACACCTAAAAATTTGCTGGAAATGTAGCTACAGGGAACAGTGGCTTCACCATTAGATCTTGTCTTCCGCGCCCTCCCTGGGAACATCTGGAGGGCACGAGGAAAATATGACACCACCTTGTGCTTTTCTTGGCCTTCGGGCCCAGACTGTAGTTGAGTCGAAATTGTACTCTCTGCCTGAATCACAGTATTTTTCTTTGTCGTCAGTTTCTTTTAAATAGATCTTTAAAGTTTGTAAGTAGCAGGTTTGCCTAACACTTCAAAAAGAAAGTAGCTTTGTGTGATATTTTGTCACAGGCCTGTGAAGCGTGTAGGGCGAGTATTACTAATCTCGTATCGAAAGGAATAGAGGAACACTTATTCTAAACCAGGCAATAGCAGGACACTTCCTCCTCCACCTGTCCCCTGCCAGGTCTGCCCCACTCTGGTCTCTTCTCTGTCTCAGGCTCCTTAATGAGGACACCTGTGGACACTCCCCCACTAGCAGCAGTCCACAGCTCAGAGCTGAGTCTGGGTCTCCCTGTGGCATCTGCCTCATGCTCTTTATTCTTTTGAAGCAAATGACAGTAGGCATCCATTGTGATTTCTTCACATGTTAATTTTTTTGATAGTATTGGGAAACATAGGCAGGATTGCTAATGCATCCCACTTTTAGTGTAAGGAGCAGATGGCAAAGGACTGTTGTGTCCAGCTGCTTCTGCTGGACACAGTGGAGGTGGTGGCTCCAGGTAACAGTGGTGTGGTCAGGAGACAGCCACAAGGTGAACTCGGAGGGAGAACCCTTCAAGCACTGAGGGAGCCAGGGGTCTTGCAGGACACCCAACCCTGAGGGGAATCAAGAGAGTTCAAGTCTTTATCCAACCTCCCACCACCCCCAGCTGGAATCTATTGGTCTGGACATAGGTGCAATCATGGATGCTAATGACGAATAATTCTTTTCCACTAAAGTGAGAAGCAGTGGTTAAAATTTAGTTCCATATTATGGTAAAGCCAGAAAAATAATGTGGGATTATTTCCTCACATGAAAAAGAAGTTCATAGACAACATATTTTAAATGATATGCCAATATACTTATTTTAGTTTTCTTATATATTTTCTAAGTAGGCTCAATCTAAAGGCCAATTATGAATCTTATTTTCGACCATTTGCTATTGGTATGCTGAGCTGATAACTGAGTCTTTTTTCTTTAATATTTTTATAATGAAAATATGAATTGTATTGGATGATCTCTTTAAATTTAATTATTTGTTGGTACAGTTTTTGATGATTACATTCATCATAAGGAAATTGTACTTCTACCTGATATACCTTCATTTTTGTTTGTTTTTGAAAACTGATTCTTAGTAGTCAGTTTTAAATGAGAGGAAAGGTTTTTTTGTTTTTTTTTTTTTTTTCGTTCTTCAAAGACCTTTCCTGGATTCTTTCTAGAATGGACACTGTGCCCGCTGGCTGTGGCCCAGTGCTGCAGCCACCCCTTCAGTGCCTCAACTTGAACTCTGGCAGGACGTGTTCACCAGTCAGCAATCTCCTGCAGAGGTCACCTCTCCAGGCTGCATAGTGAAGGAGCTTTTCAGTCAGGTCCGTGCCTGCTGGCAGCATTCAGCGGCAGCAACAGCGTTTCAGACCCAGTGCGTCCAGAGCAGCCCCCTTGGGGCCCTCGGCCTACAGCAGTCGAAGACAGGCTTCCCACGTGTTGCCCATCTTCCCACAGGCAGATTTTTTTTTTTTTTTTCGGAAATGGGATTGAACTCAGGCCCTTGCAGGCAAGTGCTTATTCTACTGAGCTGACTGGCAGCCCAACACCAAACAGGGATGATTATGGCAACAGCTGGCACGCGCTGCAGTGTCTCCAAGAAGGAAGCTTTTGACCAGTGGAAGGCATTCTGTAATTTTGGAGGGATTGATTGTAGCATTACCATAAATCACTTGCAAAATGTGGTTAAATTGGTCTCAGAGTTCTTGTTTTACTTTTAGTGGCATCTAACTTAGAATTTTTTCTGTTTTCTAGTATATTCTTCTGCTTATTGGTATAATTTCTCTAACTTACTGGGATTCTTATTGTTTTGATTTTTCTAGCACTGGGGATTAAATTTATAGCCTTGCTCATACTGAGCAATTGTTTTACCATAAAAACGCCCACCGCTGTGTGTGCTTTGAAGTCTAACTGGATTGATTTTCCTTCTTTCTTTCTTTTTTGTTGAGGCAGGATCTCACTATGCAGTTCAGGCTGGCCTTTAACTTGCTTATGTAGCCCAGGCTGGCCTTGAACTCAGGATGATTTTCCTGCCTCAGCCTCCTGAGCGCTGGGATTACGTGCATGCACCACCATGCCTGACTGGATTGCCCATTTTAACAAATTGGTCAGCATCCTTCTGAAATACGTAACTGAAAACCTTAACACTTACTGATCGTACACGGTCTTGTTAGGGAAAGTCCTGAGAGTTGCCTATTTTGTTGGGAAAAGCAGGAGTATCTGAAGGCAGGGGACTCAGTATCTGGAGGAGCTGTCAGTCAGCAAGGCCCTCTTGCCTTGTCTGTTAAGCAACGTGGATCTCACTTGCACAGATGCCCTCTCTCTCTCGGTCCCTCCTTTCCTTCTTCCCTCTGTCCCTCTGTCTGTCTCTGTCTCTCTTTCTCTGACTCCTAGAAGAAAATTAAATACATGTCCCATTAATCCTCACAGATCAGCCCACAGAGACATGGGCACTAATGAAGCTATCAGGATCATCTTTGGGTGGCAGGGGCTTATCCTGAAATTTAAAGGCAAATAAATGTGTTTCTAGAAATCCACCCAGTGGATTTAATTCAGCTTTAAAAGCACAGTGCAAGTATTGTTAAGGCCTAACACCAGATAATCAAAAAGATTTAGAGTAGCACATGCTACACTTTTATTTTTAAGTGACATTTTGCATAAAAGCTATGTCTGTGGACATCATTGGAGTAAATACTCACATTCCAGGTAGTGTCTTTCAATATTGTTCTTTTGAACTTTTTTTTTTTTTTTCAAATGAGGAAACAAAACGGCAAAGCAAATGAATAGTGAACAATGGAAGTGGCCATTTATTTGAAAACGGTAAAAACTCTGGCCACTAGGCTTGAGGACCGAGCTCAGAAGCAAGCAGCAGTTCTTGATAAACTGCAGCAGACTTGTACACATTTTTGGTGTACAGTGAGCTAATCTTCCTTTCTAAACCAGTTTTTTCATCAACTGCTGCTCATTACCTCCCCTTTAAAATGTTAGCGCCCTGTTCCATCTTGGAAAAGAGATGGGGGCTAAAGATACCGGCCTAAACAGAGCTGTGCCTAATATTATTTTAAGCAGGAAGATAAATATTTAATAAAGGGGCAGCGAGGAACAAGAGTTGCAGAACAATAGCTGTGCCTGGGCCAAACGGTCATTTGAGTATTTCAAGTAGAAAAGGCAGCGCCTGCCTGTTGTTGTATATAAGATATAAGTAAATATATTTGATGTCAAGTATCAAGGTAGCAGCATCTACTGAAATCAGACTCATTTTTTGCCCTGCCTGTCTCCTAAATTGTTTTTCCAATTCGAATTTTCAAGTGTCGTCTAAAAGCTTGCTGAAAGCGCAGCGGTACTGCTCGGCTCTAATTCCCAGCTGCTTAACATCTCAGTGCTTTCCAGAAACTGTTGGTCTTCGGTTCCAAAGCCAATTTAAGTTGTGGCCTCCCGGGAGTAAGGCAGGGTGGGGTCAGGGGTGTGGGGTGTGAGTTCTTTTTCGAGGGTTTCTAATAGAGCAATTTCCTGCTGTAGGAAAAAAAAATTTTCACTTTCTCAAATGGAATTTGAGAATTTCTCAGCAATTATTTGAGGAAAGAAAAGGAAAAGGAAGGATGGTTTGGGATTTTGAAGAGTACTTCAAAAGGCGTCCAGGGAACATTCATAGAAAAGGAAGGGCACTCCCATGGAATATTTGCAGGGACATTTTTTAAAAATAGGAACAGGGCGCATTAGCCGCAGGGTGTCCGCCCCCCCCCATTTCTTTATCCTCAAATTGAGTTACAAATACCCTGCGAAATGTGTGTTTTGAGTACGGGCTACCCCCAGGGGTACGCGAGGACAGGGTTGGCAGTGAATCACAGTGCGCAGGCGCACGGAGTGTCACTCTGCGTTCCCGGGCCCCTCCCAGCGAGCGACCCAAGTCTCCGAGACAGGTATCTGTGATCGAAGTTGCCGGGACCGATCCCTGTCCTGGGCGCTATGCTGAACAGGCGCACAGCGACGGCGTACGAGTCCGTGGCAACTCTCGGATCCACAATAAACAAGGAAAATGCACCTCAGGATTTTGAAAATGCCGCGCACGCCCATCCAGCAAGGAGCTGGACGCAGTTTGAAACAAACGCCAACTTTCTTAGGCCCCGGGCTGTGGCTTGCTAGTTCCTCGCAAAGGCAGCCGAGTCAGGAACGGTCTCTTTCCGGGCCCGCAGGGATCGGGGAGCGGCAAGTTGCTCGCCGCGCGGCAGGCTGCGGCCCTGCGGGCCCGGCAGGACCCCCCGGGTGCGCAGAAGGCGCAGAGCGAGCGCGAAGGTTGGAAAAGCTGGGCGAAAGCGCTGGTCCTCCGCCGCCGGGCTGCGGGCGGAAGGAAGGTGCGCGCCTGTTGTCATTCATAAAGGCCGCGGCTGGAGAGGCGAGCGCCGTCGGAGTCTCTGTGGCGCAATCGGTTAGCGCGTTCGGCTGTTAACCGAAAGGTTGGTGGTTCGAGCCCACCCAGGGACGCTTCCCTTTTGTGAGGGGCCGCGGCTGGTTTTGCACCACCTTCAGGCTTCAGCCTCCTGGGTGGGGTCCCCAGGCACTAGGTTCGCCCTCGCTGCCAGCTGGCGGTGGCTCCTGGCTTCCCGCGTTGCCAGGGTGTCCTCTTCTAGGCGCCTTCCGCTCCCGGCTGTGCTCCCCGGGTCGGCGTGGGTGCGAGAGCGGCCGGGCGGGCTTGCAGCGCCTGGGCCCGCGCCACAGCAGCTCCGGGCCTCTCCAAGCTCCGGCAGCGCAGCCTCCGACCCTCGCAGGCGGTAGGCATTTCAGCAGTGCTAGTTGTAAGGAAGCTTGGCTCTCCTTTTGTCTGTTCTGGACAGCGTAAACATGCATCCTGGTTTAGACTAAATATTTCATTATTCGTTATATTAATTCATAAATATTTTTATCATAATGAATCCCTGTTCTTATGTATTAGAGGATCATTTAGACGATCTATTTTGCTTTTGCTGTTAAAATGCTGGCATTTTGTAGGAAATGGCACAGACATGTAAAAATTCCCATTGGTTCATAGAGACCAATTTTACAACTATGTGATAGTTAATAAAAAATTCTGAGAATCAAATTAGTTATTATAGATTTATTTAATTTTAAAAATTCTGAGAATTTAATTATTTATTATTATTTATTATACTAATACATATAGCTACATATTGCATAGCTATATGTATTAATTTGAGCAACAGATTCGAGGCTAAAAATAGTAAAGTAACCATTGTTAATTTGCTATTCTTGTCTTGAAAATCTGTAACATATGTAATATAGTATGTCACCCTGTATCTGTCTTTGTATTTATTTTTGTTTTTGTTTTTACTCTTCAAAATAAAATAAAAATTCTGAGAAAGATTAAACGTGAAGCTGCTACCATAACTTACATGCAACATTCTATGAACATATTGCATTTTACTTCATGAAGTGCAAATCCCTCCCCAATAGTTCCAGTCACTTTATTCTGTGAATATATTTGGCCTTTGAAAAGTGATCATAGTTTTATCATAATCATCATTGTCTTGGGTACAGATTCCAGATATCTGCAAAACAATTTTATTTTTTAGCAGAACTGGGGATTGAACTCAGGCCCTTGCACTTACCAGGGAAACTCTTATTCTACTGAGCCATCTTCCCAGCCCCTGTAAAACAATTTTAAAGGGAAATGTAAATGTATTGCTGGGCCCCAAGGTCCATGCTCATACAGCCCCAATTACTTACCTGGGAAGGTAAGGCAGAAGGATCACTTGCACCCAGAATTTGTAAGCCAGCCTGAGCCACACAGGGAGACCTGAGACCCTGTCTGCTATTTTTCTTTGTTTTTTTCTGGTACTGGGGATCAAATTTTGGACCTTGCACTTGCCAGACAGGCACTTATGTCACTGTGCTCTCTCTCCCTAGTCCCTACCCTGTCTACTAGTAAAAAAATGAATTAACTTTTTCCTGCAAATACATGGTTTTACATGTATTTCTTCTTTATTCATATTTTGTATGTATCTCTCCCATCCCCTCCAGTCCCCCAGTTTACACATTACTTGTGTTAGGTCTTTTTCTGTTGTTACTGTTGAATACTGCAAGCTGGGAAACTTAAGCAAGGGTTTATAAGCTCGAAGCTCTGAAGACTGTGGACTTTGAGATGCCTCAGCCTTTTGTCTGGGGTCTCCCTTCCTACAAAGTTGCTAATGGCATTGTGGTGGGCTACTACGACCTCCTGGAATTGTAATTACTTGCTCCATACCCTTTTGACAAATGTTTTGGGGAGTTCTGTTCACAATACCTGCACTCCAGGAGCACACCCAAAGCTCACTGTTCATCAAAGCTAACATTCTGAGTGCTTCCCCTTTACTAGGCACTGTTCTAAGTGCTTTTATGGGCCAATAATCTGTATATAGAACAATGTCTATAATTCTCACAGCCCTCCAAGGTTGCTTCCATTGCTGATACTGCAAGCTGAGGCTTTGGACAGATGTGCAGGCTGTAAGCCCAGAGTCTCAGATCTGAACCTTAGGAGTCAGGCCTGACACCCGTGCCCCCCACTGCCCTGCCGCCTCCTCGAAAAGTTCCATCTTCTGCAATAGTTGAGGATCTAGTTCATGGAAAACCCAAAGTATCCATTTAATTGGTTTTTATGAAGGTTCATTAATACCATGTATCATGAGATAACACTGGACGTTCATGGAATGGTAAAAGGGCAGTTAGAGTACACATTCAGCTGGGGATGTAGTGGCGTGTCTGTAATCCCAGGCCTCAGGAGGCTGAGACAGGATGATCAAAGTGAGTTCAAGGCCAGCCTGGCTCATAAATAAAATAAAATAATAAAATAACTACACGTTCGTTGTGCTGTATAGGAACATGAAATCTTGGGGCAAGCTGTACCTGGCAGCAGTTCCCTAGCACTTAGGTAGAGGAGACAAGATTAGAGAGGCAGGATGGCATAATCAAACCACAGAAGAGGAATAAAGAGAAAGAGTGGAGTCAGACAATGGGTAGAAACCCAGGGTTGAGGGATTCTTTGTTCCCAGCTAATGCTTGGAGATGGGGCACCCAGATAGATTCCTGCTCCAAGACATCTTTGAGAGATAATACCAGGGTTTGCAGTTGGTGGGTGCTAGGTGGCAGTTTTAAATTTGATCTTACACATCTAAGAATACTCTGCTTTACCTTGTTTCAGGTAATTAATAAGATTTAGAGGGCAGAAAATAAGGAAAGATAATTGTATAAGAATGGAAGTGGGAGGGCCGGGGAGATGTCTCAGTAGAATAAGCACTTGCCTGGCAAGCGCAAGGGCCTGTGTTCAATCCCTGGTTCCGCAAAAAAAAAAGAATGGAAGTGGGGTGCTGAGGGTAAGCACCCTTTATTCTAAGTAGTTGATATTATGTGGGCGTGTGCTTGGCACATCTTCTTTTACAAGGTCATTGTATTTAGATAAAAAAGGTGGAGCTATGCAAGATGGTAAATGCTGCAGTCTACTGGGGAGGCTGAGACAGGAGGATCACAGGTTCAAGGACAGCCTCCACAACTAAGTGGGGCAAGCAGCTCAGTGGTAGAATACTCATCTAGCATGTGCAACGCCCTGGGTTCAATCTCGGTACCACAAAATAAAGGTGGGAAATATTTTGAAAAAAATTGCTTGAATATAGGTGCATTGACTTTCCAAAGGTTTTTTTTTTTAATTGCTTACTTTTGTTTTTTGATACAAGATTTAAGGTGTGTGCCACCATGCACTCCGGGGGCAGGGGCGGGGCCATCGCAATGTGTAGCACAGGGGACTGAACTCTTGGCGTTGCACTTCCAAAGCAAGCGCTTAGCCCACTGAGCTATCTTGCCAGCCCATGGCTTACTGAAGTTTTAACATGTATTCATTATAGATACTGTAACAACTTTTTTAAAAATGTAATTAGTACAAATTTACAGAGTCTATGGGGTCTCATGACGTAGATCGGACTTGTAGAGATTCTCCTGTTTTCAGCCTCCCAAATGCTCGGATTAAGGAGCCACCACACCCACAGGCTCAAACGCTGTCCCGGCAGGCCCCGGGGCGCGGGGCCAGCACGGCGAGCTGGGGAGGGAGCCCAGGCCGCTGCACTCCGTCTAAGCAGGAGCTTCAGCGATAGCCAGCATTTGTGAGGAGCTTTGTTTTATTCCTAATTCTTTTCAGTCTGTAATCTATAGAAGCCCAGATACATTGAGATCATTTAGAACATTAAAGGCTAAATAGCATTTAAAAGGCTATGTTACGTATCTGGGTATGTAAACATACTCTGATTAAGACTAGTGAACAGTTGTATACTTAAATTACATAGATAAAATTGGACGAAAACTCACTGAAGTGATTTAATGAAAGAAGAGCCAATTTCTGTGACTTGGAAACTCATTAGTGAACATAATATTCATGTAATTCAGGAAAGAAAAAGGTAGACAAGAGATTAAAAAAAAAATCATAGATCTGTCAGAAAAGTTGTAGAAATCGCTTACACTGAATATGTTCCTATTGCAGGTATTTCTTTAGATCAGGGTGGAGACCGGGAAGAGGGCCCACGCTTACTCTATCTCTGTTTCCTTTCTGACACCTGCTGGTGAATGAAGCCTACACTGGTGGCACCCGATTGCCTCGGCAGGATGCACCCTTGTGCTATGTAGTAGGTTCCCTCTGGGGGCCACCAAGACCACCTATCCCACTCTGTTCTTAATGAGCACACATATTTATGTCTCTTTTCTTTTTTTGTATTAGGAATAATTGAACTCACAACTTCACAAGTGCTATTTTCTCAATTTTTGTAAATATAAAGCTTTTCTCAAAAATACAGTCAATTTTTAAAGAAAGATGGCCCTGAAAAATAGGGAAAGGACTAAATTTTCAGTATACAGCATGTGGATGGAGGAGGAACACGAATAAAGCTGGACCCATACTTCAGATGTTAATTCCAAGGGGATCATAGACATAAATGTGAAAATGAAACAATAATACCTCTTGTCTCAGTCTCCAGAATGTTACTTCTTTTGCATTCTGTTGTCAATGTAATTATGGGTGAACCCCAGATTCAGGGCATAAGGTTTTTCTCCAGTGGGAGTAGCAGCATCTGCATACAGAATTAGTCAAGGCTGTTTCTGAAGACTAGCTGGCATAGCCCACCCTCTGGCCACAACTTGTATCCCCTCCACATGAAAAGTACAAGTAGCCCCGGAGTCTTGTTCCAGTGTGGCACAAGATTGAATCTAGGTGCTCATCTTATAAACCAGTTGTGAATGCTGATTGGGCCTCGTAGGGGTGTTTGCTTAGGTATAGCTGCTTCCACCCACGTTCCTGTCACTCCAAAGAACTACAGTTACACAGTAGCCCATGGGTGATTTACAGTAATCAGAAATCCAGCAGGATACAGGTTGCCAGTACATGAGGATGGCCCAGTCCTGGGCCCTGGGAAGAGATACTGGACCGTGGGGCTCTCTGGCATCCTCCTTCATTTTCCACAATGAATGGCCTCACTTTGTTTGGCCTATAGAAGCTGGGAGCTCAGAGACCTTTCTTTGTTGTTGATACAAATTGTTTCTATTCATTTCAGTCCAAATGGATTCAGATGCTTTAAAAATAACACGTATTTCATTTATATCAAATTGTAATCAACTTCATATGTTTGTTTTTTTTTTTAATTACTAGTTAAATTTTATTTCATTGAGATTAGGATTGAAATACAAACACAAACTACTTCTACTTCTACTCATCCCTTTTTTGAGTGATCTCAACAGTTTTCTACGTGCAGAATTAGATACAAGAAGCAAAATTCTAATTATCTGCAAGTGGAATTTTGTGAGTATAGCAAATAAGAGAATTTATAGATTAATTATGGTTGATAAAGAAAATCAGTATGGTTGACTAATAAAATACTCCATATACAGCAATGATCACTTCTTTGTCTTTTAACATTTCCAAAGTATATTTCCATATATTTACAATACAAATATTTTCACAAGAGCAACTAAAATTATAAAGAATGTTAAAAAATATAAAAAGCCTTTAGAGACAAAATTTGAAACTTTACTGAACAAGATAGAAGAGATAATATAATGAATAACATAATGATGCCAATACTTCCCATATTGAATCAAAATATAAAATGAATGGACATATAATATAGTCTGTTTATATAATAGAATATAATCTGTCAATAAAAGTGAATAAACTATACACATGGTTGCATGAAAGATTCAAGTAGGAAAAATATACTATTGAATTTTAAAAGCAAGATGCAATGTACAAAAATGTACATACTGTTTAGGAATATCCTGTACAATGCCATTTGGTAAAGGCCATAATTTCACTCTGTCTTGAAGAAAACTTGTAACATTGCTTTGGGACAACAGCCTTACGATTCTTGACAGCCCTATGATTTGGTTGAAAGGGTACATGAGACATGCCCTTAAGGTTTACAGAGGTCTTTGTTCAGCTGAGTGGCTCTGTGGTTGATTGCCAACTGGTGGTCAACTTGTTACACCCGGATGACTTGAAGTCTCATGGTGCTGGCTGTGGGAGGCCCACCGCGGGATTGTCACCAGTAACATAAGAGGCAGAACTGGAGAAGCTGATGGAAGCTATTAGGGACCTGCTGGTTCTCTTGAGCTATTCTGCTAGGGGACTTTGGCATGCTGGCCTTCCTGATGAACCTGGTCATTCTTGTTGGAGTTGGAGCTGAGGGCCTCATCACTGAGGGTGGCTACAGTTCACTTTGGGGAGCTCTGGTCCTCATCTGGAGCATCACTTTCTAGCTCCAGAGGGGAAGGAGGTGTATAGCTCAGTCACACTGGCTTTCCTGATGGGAACTCAGCTTTCCTCACGATCAATGGAGCTCAGGACCTCACTGTTGCTCAGGATGGCTGTGGTACTTTTCAGGGGAGGCTCTTAGTTTTAGTGTTGCTTCCTGGCTCCAGTGTAGATTCCTTAGCCTGGTAGCACAGATCCTTCATCCCACTGGCACATATTTTCTAGTCCACTACTGATCTTTGGGCCTTCATAGTGCAGATCTGTGAGGCAGATCTGCATGAGACATTGTCATGGGCGCTAGGCCTCCAGTTGGAGTTGTGGGAGTCATTGCTTGGGGCTCTGGGTCTTCAGCTGCATTCTTGCAGGACATTGGACTTCGTATATGATTCTTTGGGTGACTACTGTAAGTAATCTTATAAAATATGCATCCTATATTGTATTGTTCCCCTTGCAAAAACCCCAAACTATGACAGGCTGTGTGAAGTTTTGTCACAGTGTCTTACAGTTCCACCCTTGGTTTGAAATTCATGCTGAAGCCCATTTATGCAAAACCATGTCTTATCTTCAGTGTCCTTGGTTTGAATTTGTTTGTTTGTTTTATTTTTTGGCAATAGGGCCTCACTATGTGCAGTGCAGGCTGGCCTTGAACTCAAGAGGTTCCTATTTTATCCTCCACAGGGAGGATAGTGTGTACCACTGTGCCTGGCTTAGAGTTCATATTTTTTCTCAAGTCCATTTCTTACTTTGAGAAGTTTTTGTCACTCAAAGAGACCAGAAGTAAGAAACAGCATTGCTTTCATGTCTAGTAAATTCCAATTCCTTGACATTTTCTCTGAATTCTATTCAAAGACTATACATTTATTCTTATTTTACTCCTCATATGTTTTTTTCATGGACAGCTAAAAACAAAAAACAAAAATGAAACAAAACTGTTGGCACTTTCAATAGTCTGCTTATAAATATCCTCCCCAGCCCCATGAGCCCGTCAGGCGGCAGTTCGATTTCCCACATGATTGCAGGTGACAGTTTCTCCATGGCCTTCTTACTGTGTTTGCATCATGCACAGTGAGCCTCGGTTCCCTTCTGCTTCAGCCCCCCAAGAGCAATTCACCCCCGTGCTCCACAGGCTTGCTGGTGGTCTCTTCAGCACAATCCCAAAGCTAGTTTCTTAAGGCAGACTTTCTTAAGGCAAGCTTTGTTTCCAGATACCAAGTTCTATTTTAGGCATCTATTGTTATACTAGAAAACAGTATCAAATCCAGGGGCTTAACACAGCTTCCATTTTATTGAATCTGTTGATTCTGTGATCTGCCCAGGGCCTTGGATAAGCAAAGCTCAGACTTCTGGCAATGCCTTTTCTTTCCTTGGGTCCTTGTAAAATTGACAGCTGTTTGGGTCCCCTGATAAATAGGTTGAAGCAGATTCTTGACTATGACTCCCTAAACAGGTATTTTGTCATTTTCTTAATAGTGGGATATGTGAAACACAGATAATTTGCCAATTGCTTATGGAAAGTCAGCCTGCAGGATTGCTTAGACCTTCACAGATAGGATAGGACCTCTGATTCTCCAGGGATTTGTCTCCCACTCTTAGGATCACATATGTCTTATTAAGATAAGCCTTTGACTTCTAGTTTATTGGTCTGCCTGCTATGATGTCATTCATAAAGACCCTCCAGACCAGGTGATGACAACATTTACCTGGAGCTAGACTGGAAAGGTATGCTTGTGTCTGTCCTATGCGACTGCAGATGCTCTGATCTGCCTCATGGCGGGAGGGCTGCATCAGTCCAGATATGGTTTGGGCCCTACAATTAGGAGGCAGTGGCAGTCCACAGTCATCCTCTGGGACCCATCTGTCCTGATAAAGGTCAGGCTAAATGGAAATTTGACCAGGGCCTCCACTGTATCCTCAGATCTTTAAAGGTGTTAGAAGTTTTGCCATGCTACTTGCTATATGATATTGTTTTTTATTTGTTAGCCAAGCTGGGGGCAAGGGAAGGCACTTTCAGAGCTCTGTTCAGTCTTTCCCTCCAGGACAGTTTATGCTCCAAATTCCAAAGGACCAATGTGAAGATTCCTGCCCACTAGGCACATTCATTCCCCAATTCCACATCTGTGCACCAGTGCTGCTGAGAGATCCATGAAGCTAGAAGCTCCTTCACTCTGCAGCTTGTGGAGCGGAGGGGGGTGTGACGACAGTGCTCAAACTGAAATGTTTGGAAATCCCTCTTTTCCTAATGCTCCCAAGAAACTGGCTTATGTTCTTGTCATGGAGGGACTTGGGGATATCTTCATTATAAATATTTCCTACCCTTTGGTCAGTATGTTCTCTGCCTAAGTAGTGGCTTGGTTCCAGAACCCAGGTAGAGTATGATGACTTTTTTTTTTTTATTGGTGTGACTATTCTCAGTGTCCTGAGGATCCATTGATGATTCTGTTTGATTGTGTAGTCTGAGCAATAGCCTTATTCATCTTGTTCCCACCCACACTGCACGCTGTTGGCCATCTCCACATCTCCATGGGTCAGCCCTCTCTTCCTCTTTACTCTTGCAAGTCATCTTAACAATTGCCCACCCTCTGCCTATTACTGCGGGGCCCCATCATTTTCATAGCCAGCAGGGAGTCCAGCCATGCACTCGAAGAGGATGACTCCGGTGACCTCACAGGGATGTTGGTGCTCCGCATGCTACTGTTTCAGTCAATACAGTTCTCCTGGGTGCATTCATAGAACATTATGGGTAGGTGGGGTTCCCAGCCTGACAAAGTTAATAGTTCTTCCTTTTATCTAAGAATTTTGTTTCCTGCAGTTTCAGTTAGTTACCTAGGGTCAACTGTAATCTAAAATGCTAAAAGGAAAATTCCAGAACCGATTCCTAAGATTTAAATCCTATGTAGTTCTGACCAGCTTCATGAAATCTTTCACCATCCCGTCCCATCTGTCCAGGATATGACCCACCCCCAGTATCCACCATCGCCACCTTATACGTGACCTGCTGGGAGCCAGTCAGCGGCCATCTCTGGTGGCCAGTGGGCTGTCATGGTGCCACAGTGCTGGCGTTCAGCTCACCGTCTTCCCTACCAGTGCTCCCATAGAGTAGTGACTGACGGTTCAGATATGCCAAAAAAGGACTGTCACCTACTTCCTTTAAGTGAAAAAGGGAAAGTTTCCAATTTAACAGGAAAGAAGAGAAATCATATGATAGGGCTGCTAAGATCCATAGCAAAGTCAAATCTTGAAATTGTGGAGATCTATGAAATGGAAATTGTGAACAAGGCAAAGAGCTTTGGGACAGTTTTGCTATTGCAACTCACGCCACAGTGATTATGGCCTCAGTGTGTGGTAAGTGCTTGTGAACATGGAAAGGGTTTATATCTGTGTATGAGTAAATAGGATTGAGTACTGTTATGGTTCGTGACTAGTTATCCCCCTACAGCCTCGTGCAGTTATTGGGGCGGCTTCTAGAGTTTGTGATTAAGTCATGATCCAGTGCTGGCATTATGGGTGTGAGCATTACACCTGCCTTGGGGTGACTAATCTGTATACAATATATGGGAATGGGAGAGAGGCTTGCTAGCTGCTGCAGCTGGTACTCCTCCCTTTGCTCTTTGCTGTACCCCCCACCATGAATGACTGCCCTCTGCCCTGTGCCAGCTGAGTATGGACTGAACCTCTACTAACTGTGAGCTAAATAAACCTTTCCTTCCTTAATTTTAGATGTCGGGTATTTTGTTCCAGCAATGAAAGAAAAATAACTGAGGCAAGTACTATCCCATTTCACCCTATGAAGGTCTTGGAATATATTCCCTGAGGGTAAGGGAAGAATGACTGTATTGCCACTTAATCTGTTTTCCTGAACCTTTGATCCTTTGTTTTCTTGTCTGCTGTGGAAGTTCTGGCATTTCCTCTCTCCTAAAGTAGCTACTGGTTTCGAAGCTTCTGAGAACTTCACAAGCATGCGACAGCCATCTGTCATGGGGCCATCACAGTTAAATACTGTTTCATAGCACAATGCTCCATTTAGTCCACTCTCCCTCATTTAGCTTCTTCTCCCCACTTTTGTCCAACATTCTCAGTATCATTTTCAAACATAGGTAGTTCCCAACTTACGAAGATTGGTGATTGTGGCAAGGTGGTATGTGTTTGGTAGAAACTGTACTTCAAAATTTGACCTTTTTTGCGGCTGGTGATAGTGGTAAGGTGCATTCTCGAGATATTGAGCAGTGGTAGCAAGCTAGCTCACAGTAAGCGACAAAATAATGATGGAAATTCTGTGTGGACCATTGCTGAGAGTGATAAGGTTAGGTGGGCTTAGTGGTTAAGTATTCAATGCGCTTTCCACTGATGACATTTTCAAGTTATGATGGGTGTAACAGGACATGACCATTCTGAGTACTGTGACGGCTTCTGCTAGTGTATGTTAGCGTGGTCCTGTGGCTCCTTTGGGGCTCTAATCACTTCTCTCCCTCAGAAGGCACAATTTAATTCTATTTGTTTGTCTGCTGGCCAGGAGGAGAGGTAGGCATGGATTTGAGAGGAATGCCTGTGGTCTTGCAAGGTGGGAGACTTCTGCACCATCGTCAAGCAAGAAGGGAGAGCTAGTCCTTTGGAAGTATGCTCCACCACCCCTAGCACGAAGAACATTTTGATGATTGTACCACTACCTCAGGTGGGAAACTAACTACGCTATCTACCATAAGCGATAGGTCTTTGGTGCCTGTGCCATGGGCAATCCAGCCCTAAAAGCACACTTTAAAGCCATCTTTAAATGTATGTTAGATGTCCTTAGGCCCGGAGATTCCATGCTTTGCAACTAGTTCAGTGGGGAGAGGTCTCAGAAACAACTCTGAGAACACAAGGGAAATATTGTTCTTGGAGAGGTTGTCCTGAGATGCAGTTGCAGGGGCAGCTTCAGCTCGTCCCATGGTAGCACTGAGGCTGGAGTAGCCTTCAGAAATGAGCCAGGCCAAGATACCTTGTGTCAATCAAGGCAGCAGGGCAGGGGTCTTTGAATCCCTGCCTGGTTGGTCACTGAATGTTGGCAAAAGAACGAAAGCTTTTGTAGCAGCAGTTTTTGAGGTTAAGAACAATGCAGCAGTGAGCCATTGTCAAAAAAGACTCCTAGCAAAGGCTGTGGATTTGCACCCCTTCCCAAGAGGCCAAGGTGTCACCCACATCCTACAGGGCTCTTGTCCTTCTTTCTTTCCCTTCTATATTCATTTCTTCCTATCCTCCTAAAGTCATTGTCAGTTTAAATTTTTTACTTATTAAACTTTAAAAGTTATTAGATTCATATATTTTAATTTTTAAGAGCTCATGAAACCACTTAACTCTATACTTAAATAACAAAGCTTTTGATACATATGTTCCCTTTCTCATTATCTTCTGCTACATAGTCTGTAATTGTTTTTACACTTCAAAGTTACTTGGGAGAAGTTCTTTTTTTTCTGGTGGTTTTTTTTTCAAAATTCAGTTTATTTATTTCTGATTATATAGTTATGTAGGCAGAAAATGAGATGAATTTATGTATTACATTACTCTAATATATTACTTTTGTAATGTATTAAAATTTTGTTTGTTTTCCATTAAGTTTGTTTCTATCTTCTCACATATACCAAAGAAGATATACAATAAAAAAATGTAATTTAATCTGAAATAACACATTTGTATGTGATGAAATAAAATTTCTGGCATAACAAATGAATCTGAGAACAATATGGAAGGGAGATGGTTCTGTTTATTTTCTTAGAGTCCTCACATAACAACTGGGAAAAGTAACAGGACAGAAACTTCTGTGTTTCTTTTCCTAGCAATTTTGACTATTTATCATTAGATTTTAGATATTTTTTGGGAGGTAGTACTGGGAATCAAACTCAGCACCTTGCACTTGCCAGGCAGAAACTGTGCTGCTGAGCTGGCTCTCCAGCCCATCATAAGATTTAAAAAAGTTAACTCTTTGTACTTACTGCTTTTTAAGATCAAGCAATTAGTTATTTTTATAATAAGCATGAATGTTTCCATGACAACATTGCGTCATGATCAGCTGAGTCAGCGTAAAATGAAGCAATCCACAAGATTTGATTTTAGACTTGACACTCAAGTGACTGGGAGTTTGTAGTCAATAAGATAGTCTGGAGGCAAAGCAGCTGGCTCTTGGTCCTGCTAACTTGTAACAGAAAGGAAGTGGGAGTGGAAAGTGGTCCAGAGCCGCTCCATCACAGTAATGATTTCAAATTTCAGTGTTTTAAAAGTAACATTTTGAAAGAGTTATGTTCATTTATATAACCAAATTTATTAAAAAATTGCAACCATCCACTAAAATCCAGTCCTAAAATTTAAAAACTACAATAAAATCTTGTTCTTCCTCACCATTTATTTTATTATCTCTACCTTTTGTTTTTGGAGTTTATATGAAAAAGTGGCGTATAATTAAGGTTCATGCCCAGCTTTCTAACCAGTTGCACTATTACCATGTTCTTAACACTTTTTTCCTTCCCAAGTGAATTTGTGTGTGTCTTTAATTGATTACCAATTTTTTATAGGTTCTAATGTGTTTTAGTCAAAATGTATATTTTTATTTCTTTTGTGTTTTAGAATGTCTACTTTGTTTGGCTACCACATTGTTTAAATTATTGAATGTTCACAATATGTTTTGTATCTGGAAAAACAACCATCCTCCTCTCAACCCAGCAGCTCATGTTCAATTAATCATCTTTTACAAAAATTTCTTAGTGACTCTTACTTTCCTTCCAGATGTTTCTCAGACTTTTTTCCACAAAAATTTTTGTTGTATTTTTCTGAACACAGTTGGAATATTTATTGTGCTTGAAATTTAAGTTTGAAAGACTTGACAGTGTAGTATTAAATTTTGTCATCCAGAGACCTGGTATATCTCTCTGGTTATAGCATTTTGAAACAATTCAGGTAAGTAATATACTCATTTTATGCAAATCACTTTTGCTTACACCCAGCGGGGGCAGATCCAGATTTTATGGAGCCTACTGCTCACACAGTTTTTAAGGCCTGCTTTTTTCTTTTAAAGAAAAATAATCCAAAATTAAGTTCTGGATTTTAGAAGAAGCCCATGCAAGCTGGGCCCCAAGGCTGCCTTTGTACTGTGGGCAGTGGCTTCTCACATATGCTTCTGGGGCTCTTGAGGAGGGTGCATCTTGTGATGTTACAGTTTTGATGTTATGCCTCATTTTTGTAGGAACGAAAAAGCTATTCAGCAGGATTTGAAAATACAAACTTTTCAACTTGTGGGATCTCTGTAAAAATAATCACACAGCATGCAAGTATTAGTGATTTTATATCATCCTCTGTTATATTTTCCCTACAGTTCTGAATGTTTTGAGCAAAACAGCTGTATACTGTAGGTAGTTATTAAATGCATGTTAGGGTTGGCCAGTAAATGGACAAAAAGATATATATATATATATATATATATATATATATATATATATATTTTCAACTGTTGCTAGATGAATTTTCTAGCAAATGTTTCTGTCAGAACATTTGATGCTTAAAGTGGAAAATAATTTTACCCATATTGCAGAATGGAGATCACAGACTCTTAGACTCTTACTCTTCCTACTCTTCCTTTAGGGGAATACATTTTTTTTTAGGGGAATACATTTTATTGGAGCATCTAAAAAATACTTTAGGGCTGGGCAGATAGCTCAGTGGTCTAAGTGCCTGCCTGGCAAGCTCAAGGACCTGAGTTTGATCCATGCCATGCTTGCCCTAGAACCTTTGGTGTGCGGTGCTGGCCACTGAAACCAGGCATGGCGTTGTTATACGCCTGTAATCCTGGTGCTGGGGAGGCTGAGACAGGATGATCAGTACAAGTCTGAGCCATGTAGCAAGATCCTCTAGCATATAAATAAAAAGATTATAAAAGAGTCTTTATGTTGTGATTTGGGTTTTGCTTTAATTTTATCACTTTTTGTGCTACTGGGGATTGAACCCAGGGCCCTACACTGTGAAGTCAGTGCTCTACTGTTGAGCTACACTCCCAGCCTAGGTTGAGTGTTTAATTTTAGTGATCTAAACTCAGGATGTATTTATAGAAACTTTTCAACAACATTCATACTAGAAATTATTCCAGTAACTTTGAATTTGGCCTAGATTCTTGTACTAAAAATAGATTGCCAGAATGGGCAGGAGCACACCCTAATGAAATAGCTTGAGACCATAAATCAATAGCTAGGTTAAAAATGTCTCACTTATTCTCTTTACAAAACAAATAGGAAATATTGGAAAGGTTATTTAGGGTATGTCTCCTACTGTTAGTAAATTTTATAACATAGAAGACTCAATTTTTATGGGTCATTTGAAAACTGTATGTTTCAGAAATTTCAGAAGTCATTTACAATCTATCTGATTTACTCTTTAATATCTTTGGCCTTTGTTGTGAGGTATTATTATAATAGAAAGATGTATAATTCACATTATTTATTAGTTAATTAATTTAGCCCTCATCTTGGTGGCTGATACAAGGTTTAGAAAATTTAGAACATGCTAGAGTAGTCAGAGAGACCCATCAAAAGCCAGCCAGGGTGACATCTACATCAGAGTTGCTGTTACCATCATGGAAATATTACTCATAATTTTTCTTTTATTTGTTTCTAAGTTTTGCATGCTGAGGATCAAACCCAGGGCCTTCCACATGCTAGACAAGTGCTCTGTCACTGAGCTACATCCCTAGGCCTGGGCCATAATTCTTAATTATCCAAATAACCAAGAATACAGGGATGTTTTTAGTTAAGGCTTCATTTTTAGTAACCTAAGACATCTATTCACAATAAAGAATGCTGGGACTGCTGCAATTAGAACTGCTAATTAAATTAAATGTAGGTTAACTAAATGTTTGTGACAAGGGATTAAGAAGCAACATAGTCAAATACGCAAACCTTAAGTGGCATTAATTAGCACACCATTAAGGTGAAATGGGAAACTTACTGGTGCACCTTAAATTGTTTTCAGTTAATATGAATTTGCTGTTGCCTCAACATAAAGAACAACTTAGACTTTAATTTATACATGCTTTCAGAATTAGTAACTATAGTAAAATGTATGAGTTTTTTTTTATTTTATTTTAAATGTGCTCTGATTTTAGACCTTTCTTCTTAAAAATCTAACCCTTTTACCCCTTCCTGTGGACTTTTGGGGGTTTAAAAAACTTATTATTGTGAAGTAATCCAAAAGAAAATCATTCTCATTTTTAAAAATTTTTCCTTTCTTTGGTACCAGGAATCAAACTTAGGGCTTCACACTTGCCCCATCCCCAAAGAAAGTATTTCTTGAGGTGTCAAGATCAAAAGCCTAAATCAGGAGCTGCAGGTGGGAGCCTGGGGCTGTAATCCTAGCATTGTTTAAACCCAGGGTTCAAAACCAGCTTAGGCCACATAGCCAAACTCCAATCTTAAAAAGGAAGGCAGGTGGGCACCAGAAGAAGGAAGGAAGGAAGGAAGGAAGGAAGGAAGGGAGGGAGGGAGGGAGGGAGGGAGGGAGGGAGGGAGGGAGGGAAGAATGGAAAGGGGGTGAGAGCCACAGGCTCTCTCATTCCAAGCAAAACAGGAATCAAATACAGTAACCCTAAATCACGTTAAGTAGTAAGTGACTAGAACAAGAAAAGAAATGCCAAACAGTGGAGTGCATGTCCTCTGCAAAGCTTTAAATTGGTTGTTTGACTAACACTGAGGTTGATTTAGCCTTGAGCCTTTATTGTTGTCTAGTTTCCAAAGCAGAACATGCAACATTATATCTTAAAAGCTCTTTAATTTTTAAAAACCCTAGAGAGTCCTTAAGTGTGACTTAATTAAACTTCGAATCAACCTTAGATGTGTAGCCAAGACAGTTTTCAAAAGACCTGGAGAGCCTGTGCTCGTTTGATGGCTCATTTCTGATGACTCTTCAGGAGTTCCCACACAGGCTGGCAGCTAGGTGGCTAGCCAGTCTGGGAACGAGTGTGGGTATTTGGGGTTGATAAGAGGAGCAGGACGCGGGTGTACTGCTGGCACTTAGGGGAGGGGGCCAGGCCCCTGTAATGGTTGTTACGTTGTGTCATCTTGGGGGGATGACTCTGTGGCGCAGTTCCGCCCTGAGCACAAGGTATGTGCCCTGGAGTGACTCGCCAGTCTCCGGTCGCAGACCCATTAGCCGAGGAACAGAGACTTGCACGCAGCACAGCAGTGAGCTTCAGACCTTGGGAGTGAATCCTTCAGTCTGGGGCGTGCAGACCCTCTCTTCACGCTCCCTCATCTGGCTCTGCGGCTGACTGTCGTAAGCCAGTCTTGTAATTCCTTATAGAGCGTATATCTTGTGTTAATATCTGGTCCTTAAATTATATCTGTTCCTCTAGGTAAAACCCTGACCAATACAGCCCCCAAAGTGCAATGAAAAAATTTCCCTGTCCTGTTGGAGTTTCCAAAAAGTTCTCTGAAGAATATTCTACTAAAATTTGGGGTGGGAAGGTGTTTGCGTGGAGCTAAGCAGGGAACCTGGGCCTCATATGTGCTAAGCAAGAGCTTCACCACTGAGCAACACTCCCCCACCCCATACCCCGGGGGCGGGGCCTGCACTGCACACCGGGATTGCTCTGTCTAAGCAGGTGCTTTAGTCCGCTATCAGGCCGGCCCTGGCAACAATATTTAACACAAATGTGAATTGGTGGCCCTTCAGTAAAATGTTTTCTAATAAGTTACCCAAAGTGGTTCCTGCTTTAGCGAAAAATTTATTGTAAACAGGGAATTGTAAGTGACACAATGATGTATCCAAATTACTGAAAACCTCCCTCTGTAGACCTTGTCTTCAAAGTTCTGTTCATTGTAGGTTTTTAAAACAATTTAATTCAATATTCTGAAAGACTGTACTTAAACAGATTATTTATGTTGACTACTAAATTTAAATTTCAAGGACCCTTAAATTTTGTACCTAAAGTGAATGGCGCATTTCTCTGATTACTATTTGCTATTTTATTTTATTTTTTTTTAATGTATTTGATGCAGGGTCTTAGTGGGCTGGCGCAGCTGATGGTGCTGGGTGTCAAACCCCATTCCCTGCGCTTGCCTAAGCAGGTACTTAGTCTACTGAGCTACCTCACTGGCCCTTCATTGCGATGTACAGAGTAGATAAAGATTTTAGTACAGCTGTGTAGTAGGTATAAAAGTAAGAACAATTGAACCCTGTATTAAGAAAAGTAGAAAATGTTTTTAAGTGGCACATGAAATATAGAAATCACTCTGTATTCTAGTAGTAGATATTACTTTAATCTATTTTTTTCTATTGGCACTGATGTATTTTTGTAGTGTAGGAAGTTAATGTGAAAATCACCCCTTAAACTCATTTATCTCACTACGTTGAGTAGGGCTGTAATTGTTCCCAGCCCTGCCCTGGTCCCTCTGCCATCAATCACATACCTTCTCTACAGTCTCTTACTTTTTTCTAAAAATCCACTTCATATTCACTATGGCTTTTGAAAGGTGTGATCTTCAGCCTTTAAGCACTACAAGTTAATTATATGCTTCATGTATAGTAGAAGTTTGAAATAATGGTTTCTATACTCAAAGAGGAAATTATTTTGATTTCATACTTTCGATAAGGCTGAGCTCATTTCTCAGAGTATTGTATTTTCTCTGTAATGTTATTTTTCTTATATACAGACAACTCTGATGCATTTTTGCTTATCTTAGCACTATTTTTTTTTATTCTAGTAACTCTGTTCATTTCAGGATATCTCTTTATGGAATAATCTCTGATCTCTTAAATCAAAATGCAATTATTAAATCAATGTTGGATAGATTAATAGACCTCTTAGTGTAATATGTGAGCATTTACATACTGAAAAAACACATATTATGAATTACTTTTATTTCTTTGTTAATTATTAATAAAATAGTTATATTATATTTTCTGATAAGTTCACTTTAAGATACATGATAGGTCCTATTTTCCAAGATGACCACAACAGTAGCTTCTGTCCCAAATATTATGTTTTAGGTTTTGTTTTTTCATAATACAATCCCACCATCCCAGCATCAGCAGAGTTGGTGTTCCTGTTCCTTAAATATGGGCTGGTCCTGTGACTTACTTTAATCAGTAGGATATAGGAACAGGGATGCTGTCTAACTTTGAGGGAATTGGCACTGAGATGTTGGTAGCTTCCAACTTGGCTCCTGGGACACTGTGTGCATGTGTGTGCATTCTGAGGGCTGAAGCTGGGCCTCTCACATATTAAGCACCTGCTCTATTACTGGGCTGCAGCCCTGGTTGCAGTCCTTTCTCCCTGAGCCCCAAGATATAAAGGCCTTGGACATCACATGATATTGTGCCTGGGAGGCTCACCAGTAAGAGAAGCATGGCCCACAGGGAGTGGCCCCAGCTGAGCTCCAAGCCCGTAGCAGTCCAGTATACAAGGAAGCACATTTTTAATGTCTTAGGTGTTACAGAACCCCAACTGGCATCATCTGAAGCAGAACTTCTGGGTCAACCCACAAAATCATGAGAAATAATAAGTTACTTTTGGGGATGGTTTACTTAACTATAATAGATAAACATGTTTTCAGAAGGAAGTCATTAGAGAATATTTGTCATAAAATGTGTGACTATTAAAATCAACATTATTGAAGATCACTGTCCCAAACAGTAAACACTTTTCAATTAGGATTTTTAAAAGACTCAACAACTTGAATATTCTAGAGGTTTATTTTTCTTAAAGGAGCCCACTTGAATCTAAAACTAGCCATTTCCAAGATTTAAAAAGAGAATCAATAAGCCAGATCTGCATTTTTCTTATTTACTCCCATTTCAAGCAAGAAATTATTTTCTATGAGAAGACAAAAAGTTGGCTGGTCTTAGGTGTAAGCCAGTGGTTGTCATCTTGTGGGTTGAGCACTGTGAGCCTGCTTGATCCTTTGCTTACCATTCACTCATTGTCTGCATGCTTTTTTTTTTTTTTTTTTTTGCAATGCCAGTGATTGAACTCAGGTCCTTGAGCTTGCCAGAGAAGCACTTATTCTACTGAGCCATCTCCCTAGCATCATCTGCCTGCTAACTCTCGGATGTAAATATGTGTAAGCCACCTTTCCCATTGCCAGCATGAAACACTTCACACTTACAAGTACAGGAGGAGACACTTGTTTCAATGAAGGTTCCAAAGAGCTCAGTCATGCTGGGCTGGTTCCAAGCCAGAAACATCGTGGAGCAGGGCCATTCCTAACCCGTGGAAGCCAACAAGGAGCTTGGGAATGGAGCCAGTGAGAGCCCTGCCCTCCAAAAGTACATCCCAGTGACCCACTCACAGAACATTGAGCTATGAGCGTTGGTAGATTAATCTGCTGATGAGAATAGAGCTCCATGATCCAATCGTCACTCCAGAACTCTCTTAATCCTGTCAAACTGACAATTACAGTTAACTGACACAGTGAAGATCCATTGAAAGATGTTACTAATTCCACTGTAAGATTTCTTGTGCAATTTTTTTGACATTAACACAGACTTCTCAGACTTGAAATGTTGGGAAAACCACTAGATGACCCTAAGTCCCATTGCTAATGGATTTGTAATTGCTAGGATTCCTTCAAATGAATCCAGGTTAATGGCTGTCTACTTGGTTTCTGGACCTTGAAATCATTTGACTTCTTCTCTGTAAACTGAACAATGAGTTAGGGAAGTACATTCCATAGACAATTTTGAGATATTTTCATGACCATCTTGGGAAAACAAAGCCCTTAATAAATTGTCATAAAAAATTACACCATGGATCCATTTTTAGAAAATAAAACTTTGTATAAAATTCAGTAGTTGGTGGGATATAATAAATACTTTAGAATGAATGAAGAATCTAGTTAATACATGTAAAGTGACCAAAAGTCATAATGATTTACAGAATTTAACTGGGATGCTGTGTACAAATAAGAATGATTCTGGAAATCCCAAGTTAATAAATGCTACTCATTGAATTTGAGCATACATTTCTATAATTTATAGTGCTTTATATTTTTAAATGATTTTCTGGCTATTATCTGCCTCACAGGCATGTCTTATGGATCTAACAAGATATTGTAGGCCCTAGGGAGATGACTCAGTGGAATAAGCGCTTCCCTGGCAAGTGCAAGGGCCTGATTTCAATCCCTGATTCTGCCAAAAAAAAAAAAATAAATAAATAACAAGATATTGTTTTCCTCACTTGTAGAAGTTGTGAGATTATTTGGCCAGACCCCAAAGCGAATCACAGAAGTGGGTCAGGAGTTCAACAATCTGAACTCTTAGCTAATACTGATAGAATAAATGTGATATTGACGAGTAAAATAACAAAACACCTGTTCTTGTCAAGCACTGACATTGCACTTGCCAGCCTCACCGGGATTAGGGTGACATCGTTAGTCATGAAGGCTCCAATGCCTGCCCCTGAATAGAGTTATTCATTTGACCCTCTATATTCAAGCATTCAGAAGTGTAATTAGACCTAATAGCATTTGCATCTGTACTGAATATGTAGAAACTTCTCTCCTTGTAATCATTCCCTAAATCATACGGCGTAAGAAATATTTACACAGAATTTACAACGATTTAGGTATGATGAATAATCTAGAGAAGATTTTGAGTATTTTGGAGCACGCGTGTAGGTCGTACACACACTCTACAATATTTTACAAAGGTCTTGAGCACCTGTGACTTGGGTGTCATCAGGAGATGACCATATATCGCAAGAGAAACAAAACTAAGATGAGCATTACGTGTGTGAAGAAGGCAGTGACCTCAACGTAGTCTTCCTTCTGTTTTTTTTTTTTTCTCTGAGACAGGGTCTCAGTATGTAGTTCACTATGTAACTCAGTCTTCAAAATTGCTACAGTCCCCTTGCCTCCGCCTTCTGAGTGCTGAGATTCCAGATGGGTGCCACCACGCCCAGCACACTTACTGTTCTTATTCTTGGATATGTATGTTTGACATTAATGGGAATTGGAAATTATCAATGCTATTCTCAGTTGTCTGTAATAACGTCTAACAAATTCCGTGGGCTTGCTATGGAATGCCACCTGGCAGGCGGGCACTTCAGCTCTCTTCTCAGTCTGCCACCGCCAACACACCTAGGTGGCCCCTAGGGCCACCACTGTTGACTGTCAACCAAGTCTGTTGCATCTTAAGTAATTTGCTTTTCCCCTCATAATTTAAAAATGTCCACAGAGGCATAATAACAGTGTAAAAAGCAAGACTGAGGTGAAAAAGAATTAAATTATAATTCTTTGATGCAAGGAAAATGAGAGAACTGTTTTAAATTAATTTGAATCAATCTTGGATAAGAAGTTAGCTATTATGGACCCTTTTTTTTAAAAAAAAAAAAAGGTTGGAGACCAAAGAAATTCATCACCTTTTTAATTTTATTAAGTGAAAACAATCCAAAGAAGTAGTGTTAGGGAGGGGAGAAAAAACTGCTGTCCATTATCATCACTATTTCATAAAAGGGGACAGTCTCTGAGTAAATCGCAGTCTTTTAAGTTGAAAGCTGGCTTAATGCATAGTTCACTGTATGGCCCTTATCTCTTCACTATGCTGTGGATTGGTAAAAATTTAATGATCGACAGCTATTGATTCCCACCTCTACTTTGAGAACTGTGGATTTAGGCCAATCCATTTTAAAAATGAGTATATTAAAATTTATCTCCAAAATAAACGGAAGCATATTTTAAGACATGCATTGTGGTTGATTCCTAAAGTGGGTCCCCCCTTTTTTATAAACAACAGCATTCTGCTTTAGTTCCCTGCGTGTGTTGGCCAGAGCAACATAGCAACACTATTTAGAAGGATCCAACATCCATTTCTAATAATCACTAGTCTTCATTGCTGATGTTCTCCAGACAATGTTTGGGTAGGCTGTGAATAGGTAGTTTCCTGATCTAAAACTGCAGTACTTAAGCTGCAAATACCATTAGCCAGGGAGGTCAGGCCACTTACTAACACTAGCTAGATAAAGAATGAATGGAATTTGAACACTTACATTTTATAATATTCTTCACAAAATATAAAAGAATTCTCACAGCCTTAATTACAGGCCTATTGTTCACTTACACCTTAGTTTCTTGTCACTGGGACAAAGAAACTGTCACCCACAACTGAAGGAAGAGGTTTACTTTGACTCACATTTTTAGCTCATATTTGGCCATGCCCAAGGCAGGAAGGCATGGGGAAGGGGTCTGGTGAAGGACAGTGGGTCATGGCATGGCAGGCAGGAGAGAGCTGGGATGAGCCATTGAGGGAGGTAGACTCTTCTAGGTCTTGTCCCCAGTGATCTCCCTCTTCCCATGAGACCCCATCTCTTAACAGCAAATCAGCTATAGGCCTCATTATTTAAGCCCCAACCCAAAGGCATGAGGCTCTTAGGGGATACCTAGATATAAGCCACAGCAACACAACTGTATCCCTTCTCTCTTGTCCGTAACTCCCTGCTACCATGTGGTAATGGGGCTGGAACCCAAGGCCTCTTGCATCTGATGAAGATGCTCTGCATTGAACTACATTCCCAGTCCACCCCTATACCTTTTTTTCTTTTTGTTCAGTTTTGGGTCTTCCTCTGTTGCGCAGGCTGGCCTTGAACTTGTGATTCTCTTGCCTTAGACTTTAGAGTAGCTGAGATTACAGGCCATCAAGCTTAGCTATATATCTGAATCTTTTATAGCTTCTGAAGTTACAGAGAATTTTGTCTTCTTTTTTTTTGGAACTGGGGATTGAACTCAGCCCCTTGTGTTTGCCAGGGAAGCACTTATTTCACTGAGCCATCTCCTGGGCCCCAGAATTTTGTCTTCTTAATGATTTTTATCTTAGTGTATGAATGTCCCCCCAAAGCCTCATGTGGCTATGGGGTATGAGATTTTCCAAGGCAACTGAATCTAGTTTGTGATTGGTTCATTGTCTAGTGCTGGGATTGGGGGTGTGAGTGCTACCCCCACCCTAGGGTGGGTAGCCTATATATAATATAAGGGCAAGCAAGGGCTTATTCTCCTCTTTTGCTCATACTGTTTGCTGTCTTCTGCCCACCCTGAACTGTTGCCTCTCTGCCATTTGCCACCTTGCCTTGGAGTCAGCCAGTTACTAACTGAGCCCTTTATATAAACTGTGAGCTAAGCAAACCTTTCCTGCTTTAATTTTGGGTGTTGGGAATTTTGTCTGAGCGTGTTATGGAAGGAAAACGAATTTGAGCTTTGCATGTTCTGGAAGGAAAATGAATTAACTCTTGAAATCAGACATTACGACCCAACTGTCTTCTCTGTTACCCCTTTCCATTTCATTTCCTGTACCTTCTCCCCCTCCCATTCCTCTCCCTTCAACACATTCTTACTCCCAAAAAGAATTTCTGAAATACAAACTTTGGAAATTCTAGCTTATCTTCATTTTAGTTCAGAAGTTTTCATTGTCCTAATACTTCGATGCACTAGTAGTACTGGGGCAGGGCTCCTCAAAGACTGCACGTACTTAAATCTGAACCAGATTTAAAGCAGGACACAGAAATTTACAAGATGGGCTTTCAGTGGCTGTTCACAGGGTGAAATGTAGAAGGGTGCAAAAGATCTGTTTGCACTAGAGAGGGGAAGGACCCAGCTGAAGGCGGGGAGCCCAGGCACCAAGGGGCCAAGGGGCCTATGCCGGGAGGTCAAGGAGTCAGCACTGGAAGCTAAAGAACACAGCAGCAGGCAGAAAGGCTGGTGCTGGAAGCTGAGGACTCTGCAACAAAGCTGCCAGGGTGCTCAACACAAAGGCAAAGAGAACACTCGCCTTTCTGAAGAGAATAGTCCAGTTGAAGCTTTTCCAAGGAAAATCAGCTGAAATCCTCCCTGTTCTCCTTTGGACAGTGATCCTCCTTAAAGTGGATCTCCCATGCCAAGATTCATGATTCAGTTCAGCTGAGTGTTCCCTTCTCTAGATGACACTTAGTCAACCAGTGTGCCAGAGGAGCACTTCACAGTGCTATCAGCCACTTAGTGGGAATGCGGTTCCAACCTCCCCCACCCAGTTTCCTGGAGAGAACATGAAGGTAAGGATATCAGAGGACAGAATCATCAAGTGGGATATGGGGGACTAAAATCGCTGAATATGAATTTCATCTACTTTGTAACTTGCATAAGTCTGCACCTTGTTCACGGTCTGAAAATTCCATTGCATTTAGCTAATCAGACTTACCTACAATGACTTTGAATACACAAAAGAGAAATAGGTGTGGGTGTGATTATGTTTCCAAGAAAAAAAAATGCCCCATAAAAAATCATGTTTGCAAATAATAAGTAAAAAGACTTCCGGTTAATCATGGTGGATTGAACAGATGCACTTATTTATGATCATTCTCTAAACCACACTAAAACCATATTAAAGGATTAAGAAGGAACAAACTTACAGAACAAAGAGAATTACAGCGGAAATGACAGCAGACAAAAGATGTCAACCACGGTTAGGAAAGCCAATGAGTGATACCTAATTTATACCATGAATCAGGCTGAAACCCAAGACTCTGGGTAGAAAGCCAGCCAGAAGTAAGCCATTTCTCTGTGCATCTCCAGAAAGCCACAGGAACTTGTAGAAAGCAGAACCCACTGGAGTGAGAGACTGCCAACATAGGGAGAATTGTTTGAAAGGCTTTACAGCTCTGGACCACATCCTTTGGGACAAATCAGGCACCTGCACCTCCTTCCCTGATCTGGTAGGTTTCTTCCAGGAGGTTTATTCTGGAGAGTGTGTGGATGAATTTGAGGCAGAACAAGACAAACCATCTAGTGAACACCAGTATCTGGGAGAGAGTTATCACAGATACTTACATGGCTGAGCTGTCCAGATTTACCGACCAAATGATGAAGGAAAGCAAGGTGATTGGACTGTAACTACAGTGGGAGGAGGGAACATTGTTGGTGGGGAGGCAAGAAATACTACTTTCACATAAGAAATCGGGCTGGGGTCTAGCTCAGTGGTAAAGGATTTGCTGAATACCACACCATGAAAGCCTGGGTTCAGTACGAAGCCCCAAAAAACTATATTAAGAACAGAGAAAGAAAAAAAAAAAAGTCAAGAACAGATAAAGATAACAGATAAAGGGGTTGTTTTGAGATAAAGTATTATAAACAGGAAGACACAGCCAAAAGGGTTAGGAACGGGGTCTCAGGGATGGGTGGCTAGGATAGAAAGACACACTCAGAAAGTTTCAACTATAAATAACATCTTAAGGCTGGGGAGATAGCTCAGTGGCATAAGTTCCTGACTGGCAAGGGCAAGGTCCTGAGTTTGGTCTCTGGTAAAAAAAAAAAAAAAAAAAAAAAACTTAAAGAAAGCATACCAGGAATTATGTTTGCCTGCTTTGCTTTATCTTGTGCTTATGTGTAAAGCATAGTACAATTTGAAAATAAGGGAAAAACAGCTGTCTTCAAGAAACAGATATCTTAGCCAAAATGATGGCATGTAACTGTAGTCCTACCTACCTGGGAGGCCGAGGCAGGAGGATTACTTGAATCTAGAAGTTCAAGACCAGTCTGGGTGACCAGGTGAGACACCATCTCAAAAGAAGAAAAAAAAAAAAAAAAAAGAGGAAAAAAGTCCATCTTGATATAAGCTTTGACATAATTCAAGAGGAAACTAAGAAAAATATTTCAGAACAAATTTTCTTTGGAAATTTTAGACTTTGTTGCTTTCAATCCTTTTAAGAAATTATGGGAGGGGGCTGGGGAGATGGCTCAGTAGAATACGCGCTTCCCTGGCAAGTGCAAGGGCCTGAGTTCAATCCCCGGTTTCGCCAAAAAAAAAAAAAAAAAAGAAGAAATTATGGTGGGGGACAAAAGGCTGAGAGAAGTTAATAAATCCCTGGGCATGATAAACTATAACCTTTGTAACATGACATATTTTCACAAATATGTCATGAAAACTTCATAAGAGAATGTTTATATAAAATGAGAAATTATCACCATGGCAGATTGTTAACAGGTGGTCAACTTGTTATACCCAGCTAAACTGAGCTAGTGTGTTGCCGAGCATGGGAAGCCCAGCTGAGGATTGCTGCTGGCAGCAGAAGAGGCAGAACTGGAGAAGCTGTTGGGAGGCTTTTTTTTTTTTTTTTTTTGAGAAGCTGTTGGAAGCTCTTGGTTCTCTTGGGCTGCTAGGGGACCTTGTGCTGGCTTTCCTGATGAACTTCGCTGTTTTTGTCAGAGGAGAGGTTCAGGCCCTGAGAAGGGATGCAATTTAGTTTGGGGGAGTTCTGGTCTCTGGAGGGGAAGATGGTTCGCTGTTCAGCCTTATGGTGAAGCTAGTCAAGTTAGCTTTCCTCATGGAAACTCAGCTTTCCTCATCACTGGAACAGCTCGGGACCTCACTGTTGCTGTGGTACTTTTCAGGGGAGCTCTGGTTCTTGAGTGTTGTTTCCTGCTCCAGTTCAGATCCCTGAGCCTGGTAGCACAGATTCTTCATTGGGCTGGCGTAGACATTTTAGCTTCCACCAGTGACCCTTGGGCCTTTCCAGCTCAGATCTGTAAAGTGGGCTTGTGTGAGCCTACCTGTGGGCTCTAGGCCTCCAGCTGGACTTGTGAGGGGCATTGTTATGGTTTTTAGCTGGACTCATGCAGGATAGTAAGATCCAGGTTCTCAGTAGATTCTTTGGTCTTTAGTGTGTAGACAGATTTCCTGCAGTCTTTGTATATGATTCTTTGGGTGATTATAAACTAATTTTATAAAATGTATCCTGTATTGTACCATTCCCCCTGCAAAATCCTCAAATGGTGACAATCACGGAGAAATCACCCTAAATAAGTGCCCTAGTTTCCACCTGAAACCCTGATTCTGGAGTCCCCAAGATAGACAGTGCATTGCTCACTCCCCCATAGCTTTGCAGTAGGCCACGCCTCTAACACCTGAGAGATGGGAACAGTGGCCTGGCTTTTGTCTCTGGGACTGTCTGTCTGCTTTTGCAGAAAACAGATTCTACTGTGGCCTGCAGATGTCTGCCAGGTACAAATGCCAGGGAAAAGGGCCTGGTATCATCTTCCTATTGTGCTCATCTCCATCACTGTCTTAACACCGGGGTCATATTCTACTCAGTTCTGCACAGAGATATGCTGATTGTTTAGACATGTTGTTTTGCTCTTGTTTGTTTTTCACCCCCATTGGTTCCATCTCCTTCATGGCAGGAAGATCAAAAATAGGAACTTCCCAGATGTTGTGTTTCTGAACAAAAACAGTATGAGGGAGAAATTTAGAAAATCTAAAGTTTATCTTATTTTCTTTTTTGAACCTGAAAGGTGAAGAAATTTAGAAAATAATCATACTTATGGTACAGGTTTTCTACCTGGCCATTCTTTTCATATAGGCTTAAATTCAGTATCAGTGAGGAAAAGAGGCTATTTAAAAGAGAGGAAACAGGGCTGGGAATTAGCTCAGAGGCTGGGCGCCTGCCTGGTAAATGTGTGGTCCTGAGTTAGATTCCTGCTATCCATAGAAAAATAAAAAATAAAAGAAGGGAAACAGAAGTAAATAAGAACAGGAAAACCCTAACAAGGAAGATTCTGCAGTAGGTTGGAAATAAGGAAAACAAACAACTGTTTGCTTTCATTTGCCGTCTACTGAGAGGCAATCTGATGTGTGCTCACAGGCTCCTCCTGAAGCTTTTTTTTCAGAACCGGGGATTGAACTCAGGTCCTTGCACTTGCCAGGGAAGCACTTATTCCACTGCACCATCTCCCTGGCCCCAATTTTTGATCTTCCTATCATGAAGGAAATGGAACTAAGGGGGGTGAAAAACAAGCATCACAGCTTTACCATGAGCATAGAAAGAAAACCTTTGGAGAAGCTACAACTAAAGTGCACAATGCTGCTGTTCATATTATCTCTAGAATGATACTGAATTTTCTAGGCAATATGTGAAATTTACGCTTGCATTGTTATTTCAAGTTGGTCAGCTTATCAAATTCCAGGCTGATAAAAAATTGGTTGTTAAAGCCTTTCTCCAAACATAAATTGATGTTAGAAAAATGAGGGCTGCGGCTTGAGAAATAGCTCAGTAGAACAAGCACTTGCCGGGCAAGCACAAGGGCCTGAGTTCAATTCTCAGTTCTGCCAAAAGAAAAGAAAGAAAAATGAAGGCTGGATGCTATTAGATGAGTATGGGGCTGATTTTCTTGGATAAAGATGGATGTCATTTGGGTGGTGAAGTGGGTCACTGTGATAAAAAAGGTAATGATGTCCTACAATTATCTTTTTGAAATCTGAGTCACAGTTGATTTACACTCAAGATTTTCAGTAAAAGAAATCACTGTTAAAGTAACTATTTCTATGTAATGTGCACATTCATATGCTTCAGATATTCTTCATGGATTAGCAGTATTTGCATATACACACTAACTCTCTTTAAAACAATGTTTTTGCTGTGCTGGGGGTTGAACCCAGAGCCTTACGTACACTATGCAAGTATTTTACCACTGTGTTGTCTCTCTAGCCCCTTTCCAATCCTTTTATATGAATTATTTAAATATAAATATCTAATTTATGATTTTAGGATCACTCTGTTTTATTAAAAACTCAGATTGAGTGTTTTGTATAAAAGTATTTATTAAGAAGGAGACCCTGGATGATGTTGAGTGTGCTCAGTTTAAAATGATAAGGGTATGGCTTAACATGACAGGCCACCTGTGGCATCTACGAGCATCAGTGGCCAGCTGTGGTCTAAGGACCCAGATCAGTTCAGACCTGAGAAGTGGCTTTGCCATACTCAAACACTCTGGGTCTTATACTGTGAATGTTTGTCCATATTGCTTCATTTTTCACTGTGAAAAATATCCAGAAACTAATAGGAAAACTCCATTTAGGAGTAATGACAGGTAGTCCAATATCTTCAGCTTTAAAATGACTAATACGTGTTTGGAGAAATTTCTGAAACTGCTGTTTGAGGAGATTTCAGTAGAGCCTGTTAGTTCCTCAGTATTCTACAAGGATTACATGTGATGGAGGGTGTGGTAGGCAAATACTGAGCTTTGATTTTTGGAGGGTTTTTGTAGTAGTGACATTGTTGAGTTTTGTGTGTAAAGCAGAAAGCTTGATCACCTTGGTCATACAGGCCTGTGTGTGCACTTTAACTGGATGTCAGCATGTGCTGAGGATTCCACATACATAGTACTGTTTACTTTAGGAAATGTAAGATGTACATAGATATGTCCCTAAGTATCTACTGAAGAAATAACCAAGTTCAGAGTTCAGCTCAATTCTAAATTGTCTTCACTTTAGGATATATTCCCATGTGGGATGTGTGTGTGGGTGTGTGTGAGAGAGAGAGAGAGAGAGAGCAGAGACAGAGAGACAGAGACAGAGAGACAGAGAAAGAAAGAGGCAGAGACAGAGAGAGAGAGAGCCTGCTTTTCCGGTTAGTGAGAAATGTGGAAGTCACCACTCCATCCTGACAAGTGAAAGCGCTGGAAACTTCACAACTCAGATATACAAGAGAAATGAAGTCACAGGGCAAACTGCCACCTCCCAAACAGAAGAGAGATTCAGAAAATCATGGTACATGGAAAAGAAACCTCCTCATGGACCAGGTTAGGAAATCCAGAATCGGAGACCTGACGGAGGTGAAGTGGACAAGTATGGGAATTAAAAACTCCAAGAGGACCCAGTTATGGGGCTCCCCGGGCTTTTGTGAGTAAACAATGGTGAAAAAAAATCTCTTGTGTTTTTTGTTTTGCTTTTGTAGGGGAAAGGGAGAGAACCCATTGTGAAACACATCTGAACATCGTTTTTCTTTAATAAGGCCAGGGGTTTGGTCAGAACCTAAGTAACCTAGAGAAAGGGAAGTGTGCAACTCCACGCACCCTGTTCCAGGTAAGGTGGGGTAAAGCCTGACTTTCCTGGTCCCAAAGGAAGGCTCGCAGAAGACTGAGACCTGTTCACAGCACTCAGGACCCTCCCCCACAACCTCCCCCACAACATCAAAGGGTTGTGGTTTATAGTAATTCTTTGTATCTGGTGTCTTGGTCACTTTGTCATCATCACCGAGACACAGTACCCGACGCCCACAGCTCACAGGAGCGAGGCGTACTTTGGCTCAGGACCACAGCTTCTGGTTGGTGGGCTGAAGGCAGAAACGGCATGGCGGAAGAAGAGCTGCTCATCACCATCGCGATCATGGACCAGCGCGAGAAGGGAAGCAAGAGGAAGACACACCCTTCAGGGTGGCGCCCACAGATTGGCCTCTTCCAGCCAGGCCCCGCCTCCAACAGCAAGTCATCTGCTCACCTGACCAGTGGACAAGTCCACCATGAGTACAGCATCACGTGATCCAACCACCTTCCAAACACGTGAGACTTTGGGGGGACATTTCAGACCCAAGCCATAACACCCCGGATATCATGTCTGGCTATAGAGAAAAAAAAATACAGACAGCAAAAGAAATATAGTTCTAAGAGAGAAAGCATCAGAATCAGACATGGAAGTGATTTTGAAATGATTGGACAGGTAATTTATAGAGGCAACTCTAGTTAATATGCCAAGCACTGCAACAGATAAAGTAGACAGCATATAAAACAGACACACATGAATAGACAAATAGAAGTCTTAAGAAGGAACCAAAAAAAAAAGTGCTAGAGGCCAGGAAGATGGCTCAGTAGAATAACTGCTTCCTTGGCAAGTGTAAGGGTCTGAGTTCAATCCCTGGGTTCAGGAAAAAAAAAAAAAAAAAACCTTCAAAAAAATGCTAGAGATCAAAAACATTATAACAGAAACAACACTTCTGATATATTTACTGGTAGACTGGTCATAGGTGATGAAATAATTGCTGCTATCCAAAAAAAATGTAAAATAACACAAAGATGTAAGAGCTATCGGACAACTATGAAAGATATACATGTAGTAGGACTACCGGAAGGAGAGAGAAAGGAACAGAAGAACTATTTATAATAATTGCTGAAAATTTCCCCCATTTGATGGCAAAGACCCAACCACAGATGTACAGATATGACAAGTGTGAGGGTATCAAGCTGGATAAACGTCAAAAATGTACACCAGGAGAATTGTTGTGAGTTTGAGACCAGCCTGAGCTACAAAGTGTGCTTAAGGCCAGCCTGAACTGCATAGTGAGACCCTGTCTCAAAAAGACAAAAAAATCAAACTATAGAAAAATCAAAGACAAGGAAAGGATTCTGAAAGAAATAAAAAGAAAAAAATCGCCTTGCCCATGTGAAAACAAAGATAAAAATTCCATTGGATTTCTCTTCAGAAACCACACAAAATAAGAGTGGAGTAAGATATTTAAATTCTTAAGAGAGGGCCAGCCAAATAGCTCAGCAGACTAAAGCGCCTGCTTAGACAGGTGCAGGGACTGCCCTTCCATCCCTGCCATGCCACGCCGGCCCTGCCCCTGGGGCACGCTAAGATAGAGACTGAAATGGGGATCCCAGTGCTTGGGAGGCTGAAAGCAGGGGCATCGCAGTGAGACTCTGTGGTCCCCGTACTAAAATACATTAAAGAAAAACAAAAAGCTAAATTCTTAAGAGAGGGCCGGGATATAGCTCAGCAGCATAAGCCCCTGCCTGGTGAGCACAAGGTCTTGAGTTTGATCCCGTACAAAAACAGAGAGAGAGAGAGAGAGAGAGAGAGAGAGAGAGAGAGATCTTGGGAGAAAATAATCACTAACCCAGTGAAGTTATTCCTCAAAAGTGAGGAAGAGATAAAAGACTCTCACACAAATGAAAACTGAGGGAAATTTGTTTCCAGTAAATTTGCAAAAAAACGTTAAAAAGAGCTCTTTAGAGAGAATAAAAACAATATAAATCAATAATTTGTATCTACGTAGAGAAAGAGATTACAAAGAATGAAGAATAAATAAGTGAAGGTAAAGTAAGAAACTTTTCCTTATTCTTAGTTCATCTGAGAAAAAATTGTTCAAATAATGGCTCTAGTGTATGTGATTATGTAAGCTTATGTCCATATCATATATGCTATATAGATACACATGTGCTTTCATATATTATGCAAAATGAATGATGGCAATGGGATAGGATTAGGATTATTTTGTTATATAGCACATATACTACCAATGAAATGGTAGTATTTTAAGAAAGTAAGTATAGATTAGTTGTAAGTGTACAGTATATCACAAACAACCCAAAAAGTAAAAAAAGGGGCTGAGATATAGCTTAGTGGCATAAAGGCCTACCTGGAAAGCACCAGGCCCTGAGTTTTATCCCTGGTACCTCAGACACAAAAAAAGTATAGTTGCCATGCTAAGAAGAGAAGATGGAATTATATAAAGTGCTTAGTTAAAACCACAAAAATCAGGGGAAAAAAGTGAAAGACAAAAATATGAACAAGGACAACCTACAAAAATAGTAGTGAATGTGGCAAACACTGAGGCAATAATCATTCTGAATATTAATGTTGAAGAACAATAATTAGAGCCTCCTGGAGTGGATCCAAAAGGAGGGGCAATTACATGTTGTCTACATGTAATGGTTACAGACTAACCATTAAGGGATGGAGAAAGATACATTGTGATATCACTAATCCAAAGAAAGTGAGACTAGCTACATTAATGTCAGACAGAACTGACTTCAGAGCAGGGAAAATTACCAAGGATGAAGAGGGGGCATGCGCTTAATAAAGTAGCATCATAGTAGATGAAGCAAAAGCTCATAGACCTGCAAGGGGAAGCAGGTGAATCCGCCATCAGAGTTTGAGGATTCGATACCCTGTTCCAGAAATGGGCAGATCCAGCAGGCAGGAAATCAGCAAGAACACAGCTGAACTCAACACCATCAGCCACCTATAGACCACTTCATCCAACAACAACAGGACACACTTTCAAATCGAGGTCACAGAGAACATTCACTCACATTCTGGGCCATAAAACACACATTTACAAATTTAAAAGAATAGAAAAAAAGACTGTTGTTACATGTACCCCTAGTCAAAATTTCCCCCAAGTTTATCTCTACAACTTCACTGGGAAGAAAATGCAATACCTATTGGAGTTATGTAGAATATGCTAATTATACCTGTGCCTCCTTTTTTTTTTTCTGAGAATCCTTGAGACTCTTTAAATGAGATGAATAGAAAATACTGAGTCTTCTATTTCTGCATTTTTTTCATCAATTCTCCAAAGGAGAAGAATGCTGCCCTCAAACCCCCATATCCCATCTCCTCCCATCCTGAGAGAGGAATGTTTCCAGCTGTTGCATGGGTGGCCAGTAACTGTGTTTGATAGGCTGCCCCCTAGAGCTGCCTCTGGCACCATAGTGAGGTCTGCTCTAAGATGGCTCTTTTGGGGGGGGGGAAGAAAAAAAAAAGATGGCTCTTTTGTTTTTTCACACACAGTTTACGTACTTTTTTATTGATTCGTTGCTCAGATCATGAGGCTAAAATATAGTGCATGAAGCAGAAGAAAAATTAGATTTAAAACCATTCTTTTAGAAAGTCAGACTGAACTCATTAGAGGAAAGCATGAAGTATGTTTGTTCATGGGGGTGGGGGGGCAGAGCACTTGCAGCCCATTGTTGGGATGTGCGTAAGATACTTATAACTTAAACATTGAAGGGCTGGCCAGATAGCTCAGCAGATTAAAGAGCCTGCGTAGGCTTGATCCTCTGCCTACCATACTGGCCCTGCCCCGGGGTCATGCTGACACAGGTGAATGAGATTGGGCATGGTGGTACGTGCCTGTAATTCCAGTGCTTGGGGAGCTGAAAAGAAAGAAGGATCACTAGGAGTCCCTGTAGACCCTGGACTAAATACATTTTTTAAAAAAATTGATGCATTTCTAGTACAATCGATTTCATCAATATCTTAGACATGTACTAGAAAAACTAAAGATGCAGAATTTTTATGAATGATTTGTTTACATGATGTATAAAAATTCATTTTAATACCGAAGACATTCTTTTTTGTAAGATGAAGAATAACTCTAGATGCTTCTGAAATTATTACAGTGCTACCCCAGCCAGACCCATCATAATTTGAAAGCATTGTGAGTCAAATTTAAATCCATGTAACCTGCTGAACATAAACAGTTGGGCGGCACGTGCACTGTACAAATCCCTCAACCTTTTTTGGCACCAGGACCAGTTTTTTGTGGAAGACAGTTTTTCCAGGGGCAAGACAAATGAGGCTAATATTGGATTAGCTCCTTCTAAGGGGCACCCAGCCTGGGTCCCTTGCATGTATGCACAGGAGGATTCGTGCCTCTCTGAGAATCCGAGGCCATGTGGATAGGACAAGAGGCAGGCTCAGATAAGGTGGGGAGTTGGGGATATGATTAAGTTTTGGTCCTTGTGCTACTGTGCCTTACCATCTGCTAAGTGGCCTGGTTCCTTACAGCCGGGGGCATTGGGGACCCCACTGAGTAGTTCTCTCCTGTCATCTTGGGGCTGCCCAGCAGGGAGGGTACCATTAACTCATTGCTTGTCTGAAAAGATGCAAATTCAAAATTCAAGCTGTGCTTTCTACTAAATAGGGATCACTTTCATATCCTTGTAAATTGGATTTTAAGAAAAATCTTAAGTCCAACTACCCTAGAAAGTCTCTTTAATTTTCTGTATTTTTAGAAAAAGAATTGAGTATTTCTATATTAGGCTCTTATAAAGTGATGAATATAAATTTTAGTGCATATCATGTGAGACGTATTAAAAGATACAAAAACTTTCAAGTGAAAATCTATTCTTAGGTAAATAAGTCATGTTTATTTACCTTGAAATTTAATTTAGATAAGTAAAACACATACTTGTAATAGCATAAATCCCATGTAAATCCCAGAAAGTCTACAAGACATACAAAATATTAGAGACCAAAGTTCAACTTCTTACAACTTTTGGGATTAAAATTAATTTCTAAATTATTGGGTTAGTGGCTATAATTAAGAGGCTATTACATGGCTTTAGTATGTTCTGAGTTGAACAAAGATAATTCTTCAAAAACCACAAGAAGCTGGATATGGTGGCACATGCCTATAATCCCAGCACTCAGGAGGCTGGAGAACTGATGTGAGTTCGAGGTAAGCCGGGGCTACGTAGTGAATTCTAAGACATCCTGGACTACCGTGAGACTTAAGAACAATCTCTCTCTCTCTCTCTATCTCTCTCTCTCTCTCTCTCTCTCTCTCTCTCTCTCTCTCTCTCTCTCTCTTTCATTTTGTGATGCAGGGGATCAAATCCAGGGCCTTGTGCATGAAGGGCAAGAGCTCTCCCACTGAGCCACATCTTTAGCCCATAGAGTAATAGTTCTCAAAGGTCAGTGTGCCAGTTAATTGTAATTACCAACTTGACAAAATAAGAAGCTCTGGGAGAGAGAGAGAGATCTTTGGATTGTGGCTGTGCTATATTCTTTAGTAAAGTGATGCATTGGTGGAGTCCAGCTGAAAGTACTGTTTGAGGTGAGGCTGGGGAGAAGGTGGGTCACGGGGAGCCCTGTCTTTGGACAGTCTATCTCACTGGGGACTTAACCTGCTCTCTGTGTCATGGCTGCCATGAGTTGAAAGCTTTCTACCACTATAATGTTTCTGCCTTGAAGATACTGAGCCAAATGAAAGCTCTCTCCATTAAGATATGGGTGTCAGGTAATTCGTCCCAGCATACCTGCATGACAATCACCTGGTCAGAGAAGGCAGCTGGCAGAGCCATTCTCTGAGACTTCCGACTTCATAGCCAAGGTGGAAGCCTATCATGTGAATTTCTAACAAGGCCCTGGACACACTGAATGCAGGGGGACTTGGAACACGTTTGGGAAACTGTCACTGTGTAGATGCAATGAATGCATTTGTGCTGGTGGCGGCTTCTCACCATTCCTGGCTTTCTTTGTTGGAAACCTTCCTAGTTGGAAAAACAGTCTTCAACTGAGTGCAACCTATTGTTAGCATTTAAGTCAAGGAATTTGTTGCTAATGATTTCAATCAGTTTCGGTGAACCAGCTTTTGATTCTGAAACAGTGATGAAGTAGCCTGCTCACCACCACCAATGCACTGCCTGTGGGGCTTGTAACTATGGGAAAAAACATGATCACCCAGCTAAAGGTAAATGGATGACTAATATATTGCACTATTCCATCCTGTTGTCTATATCCCAACTAGATTATTTAATGTGGCAATGTTTGTTTTTGAAGTATTCGTTTATGTATGTGCATGGTGGTGTTGGTACCTGGGCCATAAACCTTACTTTGGCTAACGAACACAGAATCATTTTCTAAATTTATTAGGAGTAACTAATAAATTAATGTAGGTGAAAGGAGTTGTTAATTAGCTCTAATCTTGGCCGTAAGGATCATTAGCATTTAATGAGGATGAATAATTTCATAAGACATGGAAATATATTGCCCCAAGCCAAATAGTTTATAACCATAGCATTGCAAATTACTATCTGAAATTAATGAGCGACATTTTCACATATTGTTAGATGATCTATAATATTTTTTATGTTATACCTCTAGGTCCAATAGGATACTGTGTATACAAGGGCCATGTACTTTCACTATAAATTATTATGGTTAACTCTGACTGGAGCTTCTATCTTACTGTAAATTGCTGCTGCTCTTTTCCTGAATTTTTAAAAAAAATAGTGCTGGGGGTGGGAGCCAGGGCCTTCTGCATGCTAGGCCAGTGCTCTGTCACTGAGCTACATACACTTCAGCCCATCCTCGCATTCCGTGTCATGGTGGCTGGATCTGAGCCTTACTATAGCAACTTGCAAACACATTACTTGTAGGTTTTTACATAGTTAATGTGTCTCCACTACTCATGTTACAAAGGACAAAGAACAAAGGTGAATGATTTAATTAGTGGAGACTGCAAGTGTGAGGGACACCAGATACCCTGAAGTCTCATTTTTCTCTCTTAGCTATAAATATATCAAGGATTAGTTGGAGGCATCAGGTTAAAACAGACAGAAAAAAAAAAAACAAAAAAAACTACTTATCCAGTTAGCATTATGTAATCTTGATCATTATATTGAGTAAAAATCAGTTGTGGTTTGTTTCACTCTCTTAGCAATCATTCTTACAAACAGAATGGCAAAATTTAAAAATAAATTCTAATGTCACCTCACCAAAACATTAGATCAAGGGATTCTCTGCAGGGCCAACGGTTGTTACTGATTCTCCTTGAGGGCGGTCAATACTGCCTTGTGTGGTTCTTCTGTGGTGTCCTTTTCTGCAGTTATTCCATGAGAAATGCCATATATTCAAGAGTAAAAACTTTTGCCAAATATACTGAGGGTTAACCCATAATGAAGCAGAAAATCCTACGTCTCCTAGTTTGCAAACATTACCACTTTTCAAAGGCCACAGCTGCCTTGTGAAATGTGCCTGTCCCTATCCTGATATGACATCCCACCCTATCTGACTGAGCCTCATTTCATTACTTTCAAACTTCGTCTTTCATCTCATACAGTATTGCCATTGTTTTAAGAAAGGTTATGGTTCTTGGTATTAAACCTGTCACCTTTGGCGTGCTCAGGCTGGGCCTCCACCATTGAACTATATCCCTAGCCCAAGAACTGCCATTTTGTTTTCCTGAAATACAGCTATATCATGTATGCCTCCAATCCCGAATCTTCCGAAAGTTGGCTTCAGAATCAAGTTCAGCCTCCTTAGAGCATGACATCACCTCAGCCAACATCCCCAGTCCTGCCCTTGGCTCAAACTAAATTTGCTTTTCCCTGCCAACCAACCACATTGTTCCAACTATGTGTTTATTGCTTCATTTGTTGGCTATCTCTCTCTCTCTCTCTTATTTCTGCATTCCAAATTCTACTACCCTGCAAGAACCAGTTTAGTTGGCTTGTCCTTTACAGAGACTTGCTAAATACCCAAGCCCTAATCCCAGAAAATAATATCATTTTGTGTCATGACCATGTGACATGACCTCTACCCTGCCTTAGTTTATTTATATTTGTTACTTGCTCTATATTTAATGTCCCTTACTTTGAAAAGAATGGCCATTGAAAGCTTCATTTGTGTTTGTCTTCCCCAAATGCCTACCAGAGTTCTGGGATACAGTGTGCTGCACTGCCAAAGAAAGTAACTATGAAATAAATAATTCAATGTAGTAATAAAACACTATTATTTTCTCTATATTCTATTTTTAGAATTATGAACTATTAATACCTATATTTTTTATCCAACAAATGCTCTTTGCTAAAGCAAACTGATGCAACTTATTATTTGGTGATTTATATTGAATGCAAATAAATTACCTATGAATTAAATGCTGAATTAGGTATGTTTACTTTTGTCATTTTATATAAAATGTGTACAAGTTAGAAATAGGAAAGAATTTGTTTTACTATAAAAAATAAGATAAGTTTTTTATTTCAAATCTATCAAATGCTAACAAAACAAACAGATTAAATCCTTAAAACACAATTAAGCAGAAATTGCCAGGCAATTTATAAAATAAATAATCTTTTTGTATCCATGGTTACAGTAGGACTATCATGCTCTGGCTTTTAAGGATTAAAAGGACATATAAGTATAAATTTTATCCTTATAGACAACAAAGCATAACAAATTAGTATCTTAAATTTTTATATTGTGATGTACTTGGCATATGTGTACTCAAATCTTAGTATCTTAATGTTATTTCAGCAAAACTTGCTAAGGCAAGAGTGGCTCATGAATGGGGTAAGAGCTTGCCACTCTGGACATGCCTCGTTAGAACATCAATTATTTTGGGCTGAAGGCATTTGAGAAAGGGTACATGCAGGAGGGTCCTGCCCTGCCCCTTTCTACCTACAAGAAGGGCAGCATTCGCACTGAGGAGAGGGCCCTCCCTGTACAGGGAAGAGGAGCCCTTGTTATCACAGGAGCAGTTGTTCTGGAGATGAATCCGTACGGAGTCTCACCGAAGTCGGCACTGCCGCTCAGTTCTCCCTCCGCTAGCTGCTTCCCCGTAGCGTACCACCTGTGGGCAAAGGCCTTTCTCCTTTGTCATTATCTAGGCACCTTGTACCACTCTGTTAAAAGAGGATGTAAGTGGTTTTTCTCCCTCAGTTTAATTCTTAGGCCCAGCCATAAATTTAAGAGTAAAGTCTTTCTTACCTCGCGCTGATATTCTGTACCTTCCTTCCATGAAGCATAGAGAATCCCAGTGTGTGTGTGTGTGTGTGTGTGTGTGTGTGTGTGTGTGTGTGTGTGTGTGTGTGGTGATGTTTGCAAAGTGGTCCTGATTGATGATGAAGTCCATAACTCAAGGGGAGAGGATTCTGTGGTACTTGAGTCATCGTTATAATTTGGGGACGGATGGAGATAAGACAGTCAGCCTTCAGGGCTCCCTGCAGTGTCTCTCAGTGCCACTGGTCTCTATCCAGAGAACTTTCTGTCACCTCAGTTAAGTCCTCGTGTTACGTTCCAGAGTGCCGGTCTGGCTTGTCCCACCATATGCTGAAATTAGGTTGAAGTTAGTTTTACTAATTTAAGTTACTAAATTCAACTACGCATCTTTATACTCAACTCATCATTCCCTGCCCACATCCTCCCATCTCCCACCTTTTTTGTTTTTGCCTTACCAGACTTAGGAGCCCTGGTATCTAAAGAATCTGGAGAAACTGTCCCACAGCATCCCCTACTCCCACAGCTCACCCTGCTGCCACAAAGACTACCTGCCAGACCACACTATTTCAGAACATTCTTTCGTATTCAGTAACATTCTGACTTCCAGCCTCAACTTTAACACCCCCCACCGAGAGCTCACTGTGATATTAGCGGCACATTCAGTCTCTACAACCAGCATGGAGAAAACTGCAAGATGATGATCTAGCAGTTTCTACATCTTTCCAGACGACTTGATGGGGACAGCAAGATCCAACTGTTACTGCTGGCTTTTGTTCTGTGGTGACCTTGATCAAAATAGGAACAAGCAGGTTCTGTTCTGTCTTTGCAATGCTTTGCTGTTATTATTTACTGGTAAGTATTTAAGTTCCACACATGACAATTCAACACACTCTTCACTAACTAGTTTTTAAGTATTACATATATAGATAAAAAGTTCAATGGAAATCTGACAAATTCTTCTCAACACAAAGTATGGCAGGGAAGAAGAAGGACCTCTGAGCTGCTCTCCTCCTGCTATTTACCTTGCTTTTCTATATTATCCAACACACACACACACACACACACACACACACACACACACACACACACGAAGCTCTACTTTGGCTAAGAAATCACAGCTTCAGTTGGACATTCACTAATCAGTAGGAGAAAATTTTAAGCATGGCTTGAAGAAGAAAAAATTTCCTATTTGATTCGCACTCTGTGTTTACCTCTGTTTCCCACGAATCCTTAGCAATACTGATCACCAATGAGATGTAAAAATGCTTTTGCCTTCCTCTAGGGCATGGAAGCCTCACATAACCATGTGCTATGTTATTTTAAGATTTAATAAAAGAACAGTTGGGCTTACCTGTTAGGAGTTTTTACTCCTCAAAATGTGACCTAAGATTTTCCCCTTCTTAAGCAGATAACTCCTATTACCAAATTGTGTTAACTATTGGTGCCAAAGTTAATTATTCAACATTTGCAAACACTCAGTTGACAATGAAAGGCTCTCTAATTGTGAGCTAGTTATTGGTTTGTTTATTTATTTTATTAACCAACCTATTGTAGTCAGTAATACCTATCATTTAAGTTTGTTCTTTTAAAACAAAGAAAGAAAGAAAAACATGCATGTTTTCTGCAGCTGCAGTTTTCTCTTGGCATACAATAGGGCCCTCACTATGTGTCCAGCTGACACCCAAAGGTTACAAAGCTGTCCTGTGCCACTTCCACCTGACAAGGAGCACACAGCCCCTGACAACTTCCATTTTTTTCAGGGGTCGTGTAGAACTCTGGACTAGGATCAGAAAATGTTTACTTAGTTCTAACTCTGCTTTCAACTAAGTGTGCTTATGTAACAGTTATGTTTTTAATAATGTAAAAAAAAACCCCACACAAATCTGCTGTGCAAAACAAAAGTTAGGACTTTTAACATCTTAAATCTTAACCTTATGACTTCTCCCTGCCTTCTCTGACCTAAGGGGAACCTCCCTTGAATCTTATGTTCATGCTTTTTTTTCTTTCTCTTTAATATAGTTTTATTGCTTCTATATGTTTTCTTGAAGGTATTTTCTGATTTAGTTATTTTTATCTTGGAAAGGGCTTCAGTCTAACTCCTGACTTATCCTTCCTGTGCCTGTGATTTGCTATTGTTTAAGCCACTTTAGTGGAGCTGACTCGTAAGTGATTTGATGGCGAAAGCCTAACTGGAAATAAAAGATGTCTCCTTCCCTGTGAACCTGGCCGAGCTGAGCATGCTTGCAGATGGGCCGCAGCAATGTCCTTGAGCTTCCCTCCTCAGACAGAAACAGGAGGCTCCTGGGAAGAGAATTCTGCCATCTCCTAGACAGGACTTTTGCCTGAACTATCTTGAGTATCTTTATAATATGGGATTAAATAATACAGTGAATGCTCCTGGGCGAGAGGCAGAGGCTAATTCAAAGAGGGCTTTGTGTTTCCTGAAGTTTTTCATCCTTTCTTCAGTGTCCCTGTGTTCTGAGAAACACTCATAAACTAAGAGGTGGTAATAAAATTTTGTTTGTAAAGGAAGACTATTCAAGACTATGATAACAGGGGTCAAGCCCGGGGCAGCAGCAGGTAAGTTCAAGACCCAGATAATGATGCCCCAACTTCAATTCCTCTCTGCAATCTGGATGCACATAGGCTGCTAAAGCTCTGCAAGGACAAAACCAAACCAAACCTACACTTCATTTAATTCACTGAAATCTCAGCTTGTGAAAACTTGAACATAAAACCTTTCCCATGCCCTGCTTGAGAACACAGTACAAATCTCAGCAGTGCTGCCTGTTACTGGATAGCTTTATACTGGAGGACATCATTAATTTTGAATCTTACAGATTGCTGTATAAATGACTGCACTTCCCAGAAAAGGTGGAAGTGATGGGAAAGGAGAAGAGAAGATTTTAAGAATTATTTAGGAGATAAAATAGGAGAGATTATGACATTTGGAGTTTGAAGGCTCTTGTTTGAACTTCAGGTAGAAATCTCCATCTTTGGTAAAATTATCAGTGGGGTGATCTTTGGTAATATTATCTGCTTATATAACTTAAAATTAAAGAAGCATGTTTGATTTCACCAAGAAAATTTATCAAGAGAGAATAGCACTGGACTCCAAGATTTTAATTATTTTTTCCAGGGCTGGAGATCAAACTCAGGACCTTTCACATGTTAAGCACCTCTTTACCACCTCCCCACTCACAGTCCTAGAAATATCAAATCTCAAGCCAAAAGAATGAAAAGATTCCAGGAAGACAGCAGGCAAGAAATTCTCTAAGAGGCCAAAGGAGTCGAAAAGGCATTTCATGTCATGACATACCAGATGGGAAATGGCAGGAAGGAGCTGTGCATGGACTCCCATGCCACAGAGAGCTTTACTAAGATTGCGGTGTTTTGCTACTACTGCTCATGACAGCCCACAAGATCCAAGGTAAATATTCTAAGGGTTTACAAGCCACTTGGTGTCAGGTTGACAACTGAAACCTGCCACAGTGAGTGTGTTTGCAACACTGCAAGTCCAGGCTCAGCAGTCCTTTCCTGAGAGCTGGTTGTTCAACACTTGATCAGCACACCATCAGAGAAATGATAGAAAATGCTCTTTAGAATTGCCAGGCAGGATGTTGCCTTAGGTACTTTCTTGTCCCTGGGATGAAATACCCAACATCCAGAACTTAGAGGAGGAAAGGTTCATTCTGGCTCGCAGTTTTACAAGTTTCAGTCCACGTTCAGCAGGCTCCAAGGCAGGAACAGCGCAGAGGAAGGGGCTGGGGAGAGGACGGCTGTCCATCCACACCAGAGAGACAAGGGAAGAGCAGGGGCGGGAGGTGGTGTCCTCAGCGGCCTACCTCCAATAATGCCGCACCTCCTACAGCAACCCAGGAGTGAAAAGCTGAGTGGAGTATTCCCATGAGCCAAGCATCCTGCTTTTTTTTTTTCTGTACTGGAAATTGCCAATGATTGGTGCCATGCCAATCATATTTCAAAAGTCCTGCCTCTGAGTGCATCAGAGCCCTAGGTTGAAACCATGACAGAAATAACTTTAGGTGGGTTTCTAGACTTCTCAGTGGACTGCAGCAGGCTAAGGAGTGAGAAGGAGGAAGGAAATGGAGAGTCATGAGGGCAAAGGAAGATATAAATTATGTAATGGCCAGGGTAACTTGAAGTGCTGGAAAGGAGAAACAAGGATATTTATAGCTCAGGGGAGTGTTTCCAACAGATGGAAAGCCAAGCAGAAGGTACAAGGTGACACACCGTGAAGGTCTCAGGAGAGGAGAGGGAAGGAACTTGGGGCACAGGTGTAGGAGTCCTTGGATGCGAGGAGGGATGGTTCACTATGCAAAATTAGAAGGAAGATGGGATTTCTAATAGGAACAAACATTTGCCACCCAACCTGCCTTTGAACATGCAGTTTGCTTCAAGCAAGCTTTATCACTTCTGCTTTTATAAGCTAGTGTTTTCTACCACTCGTTTTTTCTTTAGGCAAAAGCAAGGATCTTTTCCTTACTCACATGATCACAAGCTTAAAAATTGTTACAGTGCAATTAAGGAGAAATAACAAATATGTGCACAAGAGCATAAATATGGAGTTGTTTAGGTGGATAATTTGACTCTCTTAGCTTCTGAATTTGGGAAATAAAGTAAGCCCGGATTTAATTAGTTCCCCTCCTTTATCCTGCTTTCCCTGTCATTTTCACTAGCTCAGAGCCAAGTTGCCATAACTGCTTCTATTAGTCCATTTCTTTGTTTTTAAAATTTTTTTTTATTTTAGGGAAGGGTGTACAGGATGTTCAGGGTCTCACTACTAAGTGGGACTCTTAGTGATCTGCCTGTTTATAACCTCCCAAGAGCTGGTTTTTTGTTTTTGTTTTTTTTTTTTTTATTGTAGGGAAGGATGTACAGGGTGTTCAAGGTTTCACTACTAGATCAGACTTGTAGTGATCCGTCTGTTTTACAGCCTCCCAAGACCTGGTATTACAGGCTTGCACCACGATGCCCAGTCTCAATCGCTCTCTCAGTGCACCCCGGGGGCGGGGCCAGAACAGCAGACCCTGGGGATCTAACCCCCAGTCCCTGGGCCTGCTTGCAGGAGCTTTAATCCGTTGAGCTATTTGGCTGACCCCGTATTAGTCCATTTATAGCCTAAATTTCCTCCTCAAAGTCTGGGTCATAGTTGTGTTATTGTTCCTTATTGCCAGCTTTAGTCCTAATAAGAAAAAAAAAGCCATTGAGACTGGAAGGGAAGATGATTGAGTACATCTCAGAGCCAGGCTTGTGTCATATTGATCTTTATATCCTCATTCTGTCCATTTATTCATTCAATAATTATTTATCATGAGCACAGTATTTTCTCAGCAAAATGCCATGAGATGGGACTGATGGGTAAATGCGCAGAGCTTTTAGTGGAATGGTAGACATGTTAAGTAGACACACAAATAAATATGTGTAATTACAACGGTAGTAATTGCTTTGAAGGGAAAATGAAGAGTTCAGTAAAATGTGAGAGTGCTGACTGAAATTCTGAGTGTGGTTGGGCTTCCCTGGGGAGTTTCTTGAACCTGAAGGATGAATAGGAGTTTTCTAGGAAAAGCATGAGGCAAAGAGCACAAGTAACCTCTGAGAAGAACCTGTGGCAGGAGAGCTTTCTCATCTTCAGAAAAAAAACAAAATCCAAAGAAGGCAGTATATGGAAAATGTAATGACAAAGACAGGCCGAAAGAGGTAAATTCAGCTAAAACTTTTGGATTTTGTTCTGGGTTCAGTTATAAACAGTGAGGGTTTAGGGCAAGGCAATGACATAACTTGTGTTCTCAAAAGGTTTCTGGGTGCAACACAAACCTATAATCCCAGCATTCATAAGGCTGAGGCAGGAGGATTGCCATGAGTTCAAGGCCAGCCTGGGGTACAAAGTGAATTCAGGGCCAGCCTGAATTACATAGCAAGATCCTGTCTCAACCCTGCTTCCAACACACAAAGAAAGGAGGAGAGGAGAAAGAAGAGAAGAAAGGAGAAGAGAAGGGAAGAGAAGAGAAGAGAAGAGAAGAGAAGAGAAGAGAAGAGAAGAGAAGAGAAGAGAAGAGAAGAGAAGAGAAGAGAAGAGAAGAGTAGGATGCCAACTAGGATAATGCACAAAAAGATTGAAAAAGGAGGAAACTTGAAAGCCCATTTTTAGGCAAGTTTACTTGAATGACAAAAGGAAAGTATTTTATAAAATGTGATATTTATACATGATGGAGTACCACTCTGCCATAAAAAAGGGTAAAGTTTAGTTCTTTGTAGCAAAGTGGGTGCACATTGAGGCAACAGTGCTAAGTGAAGTAGATTAGACACATGCGCTTAAGTACCATATGCTTTCTGTTCCATGAGAAACCCAATGTCTAAATAATTTAATAAGCAAAATAAAAGATACTTAGGAAACAGGGAATAAATCCTTTGCAAGTGGAAAGGGGCCTCAAGATGGAGAGAGGAGAGGCTGAAAGGAGGGAAAAGGATGAAAACAAGAATTAAGATGTGTTCTCCACTCGTACCAACTCCCCACAATTACTGTAACCACAACGTACTGTAAGCATGCATAGCTACCATGCCCCAAATCCTGAAGAGATAAGTGGAAAGTACTTTCTGGCTGAAGACATAAATCTAAACAAACAAGCTGGAAGGAAGGGAAGCAGTTAAAAAAAAGGGTATAGAAAAGCTATGTTAAAACTGTAAGCACACACAGTTTTACTGTTAATTCTTTAACATTTTAAAGAACCAAATAAATGGAATTTAAACTGCTCATAAACACCAAAAGAGAAACCATTTTGTACTACACTTATGAAAGTTGCTGTGGTTTGTGTATATTTGTCCCCCCAAAGCCTCATGCAGTCATGGAGGCACAGTTCTATAGTTTGTGATTAATTCATGATCCAGGGCTGAGATTATGGGTCTGAGAACTGCTGGGATTACGGGTGTGAGTGCTACACCCAGCCTGGGGCAGGCAGCCTGAATGGAATGTCAGAGAGACAGACGAGTCATGCTGTCTGTTGCCATAGTTGCGGCCTGCTCCTGCATTTTTTCTCTTGCTCTCTTCTCTTTACTGCCCTCAAGAAAGGCTGCCCTCTACCGTATGCAGCTCTGCCTGGGCGCCAGCTGAATATGGACTGAGACTTCTACCGACTGCGAGCTCAATAAACCTTTCCTTCTCTAATTCTGAGTGTCAGGTATTTGTCCCATGAATGAGAGAAGAGTAACAGAGACAGTTAAACACTGCTATCAAAATCTAAGAAAAAAAAGAACAACCCTCCTTTATGAATATTTATGTTAAAAAAATCCCAATAAAACACTGACAGTTGTAATTCAATAGTTTTTTTTTTTTTTTTATGTCATCTTCAATAGGATTCTTCCCTGGACTGCAATAATTTGTTAATACTCTAAAAATATATATAATCCCTTTCATAGATACAGAAAAAGTATTTGATAAAGTCTAATACTCAATGTATTTATAAAAATATGGAATAAACTAAGAATAGATGACAATAGCAGAATACACATTTTTTTCGCATGCTCTCATGTATATAAGAACATCCTCCAGGACAGACCATATGTTTCTTAGGTCATAAAATAAATTTTAATAAAATTGAAGACTGCAGTCATCCAAAGCCCCCCTCCCCCCAACACCTGGACTGGAGATCAAACTCAGGGACACACTCCAGCAAGCTAGGCAAGCACTGTACTACTGAGCTAGAGCCCCAGTGCTAACAGATCCCTTCTGATAACAATAAAAACTAGGATCAACAACAGAGGGAAAATTGGCAAATTCACAAATATGTGGAAACCAAACAATGTACTCTTTTAACAACCAATGGGTCAAAATATCACAAAGGAAATTAGAAAATACCTGAGATAAATGAAAACAAAACACCACATACCACATTTATGGGGTACAGAGAAAGAAGAACTAAGGAGATTTATAGTTGTAAACACATATGTTACAGTGCTTTTATCAAGAAGGGTGTTTGTTGAATTGTGTCAAATGCTTTCTCTGCATCATTTGAGATGACCATGTGGACTGCTTATCCTTCACTGTATCAAAGTGGTATATTATTATATTGATTGCTCTTTCACTTGGGGACCTGTCCTTGTATCCCAGGAATCCCACCTAGTCATGATGTATAATCCTTGTAAAGTACTGCTAAATCCACTTTGATTTTTGCCATTTTAAAAATTCTCTTTTATCTATCTCTAACCTGATTTTACTATTTCTTTTTATCTGTTAAGTTTTGGGTTTAGCTTATTCTTCATTAGGTATCAATTAGAGCTTTTTTATTTAATGATGTACTTACAGTAATAATGTTTTAGTACAAATTTTGCTGTATCCCAGAGTTTAAGTATGTTAAATTTTATTATTGTTTAGTTCACTGTATTTTGTTTTTAAGTTTTGTTAAGGACTTTTGTATCAATATTCATTGGTATGCAAAGATATTGATTTGTAATTTTTTTTTCTTGGAGGGGGTTTCATTCTGGTTTCACAGAATAAGTTATAAAGTGTTACATTTCTTTAAATTTTTTTTTTGAAGAGTTGTTTGAGAAAGATTGGTACCAATTCTGTAAGTGTTTGGTTGAATTTGCCAGTGAAGCGTCTGGTCTATAGAACTTCTGTCTCAGGAGGTTTTGCTTACTGATTCAATTTCCTTTTTAATTCTAGACTTATTCACGATTCAGTTTTTGTAGATAGTGTGTTTCCAGGAATTTGTACTTTTTAGCTAGATTATCTCATTACTGGTGCCTGATTATTCACTGTGTCCTCTACTGTTTTTTTTTTTACTTCTATAAAACTGGTAGTAATTTCCCCACTTTCGTTTTTGGTTTTCGTAATTTGAATCATCTCCTTTTTTGCTTCAGACAGGCTTGCTAACAATCTGTCAACTTTGTTGACCTTTTCAGAAAATCAACTTTTGGTTTTGTTGATTTTTGCCATTTTTAAAATTCTCTTTCATCTATCTCTAACCTAATCTTTCTATTTCTTTTTATCTGTTAAGTTTTGGGTTTAGCTTATTCTTCATTAGGTATCAATTAGAGCTTTTTATTTAATGATGTACTTACAGTAATAATTTCTTAGTACAACTTTTGCTGTACCCCACAGTTTAAGTATGTTAAATTTTATTATTGTTTAGTTCAATGTATTTTATTTTTAAGATTTATTTGTTTATTTGGCACAGGGTCTTCTTACACAGCTCAGGCTCATAGCCATTCTCCTGTTTTAGCCTCTCCAGTGCTGCGATTACAGCCGTGTGCCATCATGCCCAGTTTCAGTGGCCAGCACAGCATGTGGTGCCAGAGATCGAACCTGGGTCCTTGTGCTTGCCAGGCGGATGCTTAGACTGCTGAGTCATCTCCTCGGCCAGTTCAACATATTTTCTAATTTCCCTTGTAATTTCTTCTTTGACTCACTGACTGGGAGTATACTGTTACATTTGTGACTTTTCCTTCTATTTTTGATTTTTTGGTTAATGAGAAAAGGTACTTTGTAGCACTTGATTGTTTTTAGTTAAGAATTGTTTTATAAAGAAGGCTTGTTTTGTAGCATATATATATATATATATATATATATATATATATATATATATATATATATATATATATGATAGACTATTCTGAATGTGTCTGTTCTTCATCCATAGCTTCACCATCCAACCATCCAAACACCCACCCACCTCTCCATCAATCTCTCTACCGACCCACTTATCTTTCTATCTTACTATGAGATTTTTATAGCCTGGAAAACTTCATCCTTAGATGCTCATATAGCTGTTTTCACTACTCAGAACTCTGTGAAAATATAACCTCAGATAAATTTCCTCTGACCACAGTATCTAAAATTGTACCCCACCTCACCACATCCCCCATGCTCATTCTCTTTCTTGTTTCCTGGCTTGTAATTTTCACTGCATTTATCATAATATGATGTTGTACAACCAATTCTTTACTCATTTATTCTCTCATCCAATAGAGTATAAACTCAGTAAAAAAGGAGATTTTCTTACCTGTAGTAAAAACTTCCTATATAGCTGATTAATATATATTTGTTAACATTTGTTAAATATCACCAGGTTCTTAAAAAAGAAAGAACTTCACTGCACTTAAATGAATTTGTCTCTGGTTTTTCATATGGAATACTTTGAGGCAATTCTCATACCCAGTGTACTTTTTCTTTTTATTAATCTTCTTGAGGAAAAATTGCAATGAGACAGTTTCAAAACAGGTTGGTAGGAGAGTTACAATTAATACATTGTATATTTGTGGTAGTCATTCATAGCACCAGGTGCAGATATGGTATCCTGTCCACAAACCTATTAGTATGAATCTTTTTTTCTCATTGAATTAAGAGAAAGTAGCTATATATCTATTCTAACTATTTTGTATATACAGATACAAAATGATCCTCCATTTATATCTTCTTTTCTTGTTTAGTTTTGTCAGAGATGAGTATTCCATTGCCATTCAAATAGTGTAGGTACATGAATTCAACAAAATATTCCAATATAGTCCAGTAGTCCATAATATTAGTGCATTATCTGCAGGACTGGCAATGTCTGAAGCTGTTGACTTGAGCCTTCTACAGCTCAGCATATTAACATGGCTTCACTTTTCATACCTCATTTCTATACTTTTCTGCTGGATGGTTAAGACTAAGATAAAAGAAGACCCATATAACAAGAAATTTAACTTTTTGTATTGATGAGGTCAATCAAGTCCCCTCAGGGTTTATCCTATAACCCTGTACCTCACTTTGCAGATCCTTTGTCAGTGTCAGCCATGTGGATGAGCCACGGCCATTGCTTGACCAATTTTCTCTCTGTGAAAGCCTGAGAGAATGTTTTCTCTCCATGTGACTCTCCTTAGGCACACTTTACATTATTGATCATATTCCTCTTTGACCCCATAATCTCCTTGGTTAGAAAATTTGAGACACAACTAAGTTAAATGATGTTACAGTACAGGTTTTCTTATGTCCTGAGTCCTCACTGACCTTGAAAGGATAGGGCCAAACTGTTGTCTGTCCTTGCAGCCCTTCTTTTTCTCTAATTTTTGGTCTGCAAACTTAGTTTGTTAACTCTCCAGAAGAGAAGCTTATTATTACCCTGCAACATATGCAGTTGGGTTTAACTTCACCATCTGTCTGAATATCAAACATCTTGGGTATAAGATGGAACATGTATTTTACATCAAGTATTGTTATGTTAAACTTTAAGTCTTTACAGAATATGGAAAAAATATAAAAATATTTTAAAAATATGAATAAACGATTACATACTTTTATACAGAAACAAGTGTACTTTTTCTATGCCTTTTCTTTCCCTGGAGTTATTACTTTTTAATTTCATTAAAATTCTTCTTGTTATTTGCTGTGCTTGGAGTTGAAAATTGGACCATCTACATCAGCTTGAAGTATGTCCATTATAATTTTTGCATGTCTTAATGAAATCCTTCCTAATTTTTTATATACTTGGCATTTCAGATTTTAGTTTCTGTAAAACTTTTTTTCATAAGCAAATTCTTTTAATCAGTATTGTTATTCTTTTCTAAATATTTACCTTACCTTAATTACATTTTAGTTTATGTTGTATTTTCTAGTATACTATTCATTAAAATAAATTTGAAAAATTATGAAAAGGAGATATAATTAAGGGCAGTACTACATAAAATTGCTTAGGTTTAGAAGAGAAATTATTTTTAAATAACTATCTTGTTGCAAATAACAATTTGAAAAATGCTAATTTTGACCATCCTAGGAGTGCTGGTGAGCCTCAGGAACCTTGGCGACAGCAGCGAGCCTTTCAGTAGGGCAGAAAGTCAAGCCCTGGCCTCAGAATCATGGAAGCCACACTGAGACTTGGTGAGCCTCGGGATTCTGAGTGAGCTGCGTGGGATGGGAGAAGCCTCAGCCCTGCTCCTTGCCCTAGCCCCTACTCTCCCCTTTCTCCCTTTCTCACTGCTGAAGTGACAGTGAACCTCAAGAACCTCTGTGAGCCATGCAAAGGGGGAGAATCCTCACCAACCACCCTTCTGTGAACCAGGGAGCCTCAGTCTAGGAGAACCCTGACTCCTACACTGCAAGGTGGGCAGCCAGGAGAGGAGTGCTCGGAACATGGCAACTGTCTTGTCTGGAGGAACCAAGGGTGAATCCACTCTAACAAAGGGAAACACCTCATATAAAAACTCCTAATCTATACTCAGTTCTGTTAAATAACTATAGACTTTGCTCCTAAAGAACGTAATCAATAGTTACAATTGGTCAGTTTCTAAACTGTGCTTATCATTAATTATACTACTATGGCTAGGATGTCATATCTGTTGTAACCCATTGTCCTCCCTTGTATAATAATATTTGGAAGCTCTGTGATAATAACCTCTCTGCAGCTCTACACTAAAACACTGGGGACTGAGCCAAACAGGAGCCTACATCTCCCTCCCAATTAATTTGGAAGATAGGCTGTTGGGACAAACACAAACTGCAATCTTTACCATACAGAAGATATCCCTTAAGGTACAGACTATTCTTGCAGAATAGTCTTTTTTGTTTCCCGCAACTCAGGCCCTTGCACTTGCCAGGAAAGCACTTATTCTACTGAGCCATCTCCCCAGCCCCCCCCTACAGAGGTCTTGATACTAGTGGTACACTTATGTCCAACCAAAACTAATAAGGATCACAACAGAAAACAAAATAAAATTTTATTTTGAAGTAAAAAATGTCAAATCAAAGGAAAAAAATACAATCTCAGACCTCCAGCCCACCCAGAACAAGTTCAGAAGACATTGACATAAAAGAAGTTGGAAGTTACCCACCTGAAATTTATGCAGCAATAGCAACTAAAGTAAAGAAACAACTTTATCAGGTGATAGAAGAAATCAGATGAGAAACAATCTTTCATGTAAAAAAATAAATGACAACCATAATGAAAGAATTGTTCAGGCTATTTAGAAAAATAATAGATTTAAAAATAGAAGAGCATAGAAAAATGATGGAGACCTCGATGAACAATATAGGCAAGTATTAGAATGCATGAAATAGATTCAAAGAGATAGCCAAGGGCTGGCCAAATAGCTCAGTGCTTACTGAGTACTACATGCAGACCCTCCTGGGGCAATCACTGAGATGGTGATTGAGACTGGGCGTGGTGTCTCACATCTGTGATCCCAGCTCATGGGAGGCTGTAAACAGGGGGATCACTATGAGTCTGATCTAGTAGTGAGGCCCTGAACACCCTGTAGACCCTTCCCTAAAATACTAAGAGGGAGAGAGAGAGAGACAGAAAGAGAGAGACAGAGAGACAGACAGAGACAGAGAGACAGAGACAGAGAGAGACAGAGAAAGACGGAGAGAGAGAGAGAGAGAGAGATCCAGGAAATTAAAGATTGCATTAAAAGCTGACAAAAAACCACTTGAACAAAATTAAGAATAGACTTTTGGACCTTGAAGACATCATTGCAGCTAAAGATCTCTTAAAAATAACAATGAACCAGGAAATAACAATTCAACAGCTGCAAGATGATTAAAAAATATATATAAGACTGATAGTTGTCAATGAAACAACAGGAGTCAACACAGATGACATAAAAGACTACCAGCAGAAGTAGTAGCAAAACATTTCCCAAGCATTGGAAGAGAATCCGACACACTGATAAGTGAGTCATACAGAACGCCAGCTAGCCATCACCAAAATAAATCTACACCCAGACATCTGACAATCCAGATCCCAGAAATTCAGCACAAGAACAGAATATTAAAATCTGTTACAGAAATAAAAGAAACAAGAAAAGGTACAGGAAAAGAGGAAACCCATCAGAATCACAGCAGAATTCTCAGTGTAAATCAAGTCAAGAAGAGCCTGAAGTATTTCAGGTCCTGAAAAAAAAAGCTTCCAACACAGATTGATATATCCTGCAAAACTGTCTTTCAAAACTAATAGAGAATTAAGATCCTTCCACGACAAAGAACAACTGAAGAAATTCGTGACCACCAAACTAACCTCATGAAGAGTACCAAAAGATGTTCTAGAAAGAAACAAACATGACCACAATTCCAAGAACACTAATAGAAAGAAACCACCAAGCAGGGTGAGCAATTAAACAAATGTGAAAAGTACGGAATCAAGAGGAGGAAAATAGCATGATAAAGATAAGCCAGTATATACATTATAACCATTAAGGTAAATTGTCTCAATTCACCAACAAAAGTAAACAAACTGGTGGAGTGGACCAAGAAACAAAATCCAATAATATGCTACATACAAAAAACACATTTAAATCAAAAGGAAACTCATAGACTGAAAGTCAAAGGATGAAAAATAATACTCCATGTGCCAGAAACTCATAAAAGAACAGCAGTAGCTATTATGTTTGCAGACAATGTAAACTTCTGACCAAGAATGATCAAAACCTGTTAGGGTAAAAGTGCAAGAGGAAGAGATAATAATTATAAATATAATGTAACAAATATGGGAGTACCAAACTATATAGGGCAACATTTTATAGACATGAGAAATCAAATAAGCAATAAAGGGGGTACTTTAATACCCCATTGTCACAAATAGGTCAACTAGACAAAAAATTAGCAAGTAAATAATAGAACTGAGCCAAACTTGTGAAGAAATGGACTTAGTAGAATTTTACAAAGTATTGCACATGACAACATTAGAATATACATTCTGGGGTTGGGGAGATGGCTCAGTGGCATAAGCACTTCCCCGGCAAGTGCAAGGGCCTGGGGTCAATCTTCGGTTCTGCAAAAAAAAAAAAAAAAAACAAACTCATTCTCTAAAATAAATCATACATTAGCACATAGAACATGTTTTAGTAAAATCAAAGAAACTGAAATTATCCATGCATATTATCAAACTACAGCCCTGGAAACTGGCAAAAGAAATTGTATAAACACACAGAAATTAAATAACAGCCTTTTAAAAAACAATGGACAGTGCCAGTGAGATAACTCAGCAGACCAAGTGCCTGTTTAGGTACGCACAGGGACCGAGGTTTGATCTCCAGTCCTGCATTCCACACCAGTACTGCCCCCAAGTGCTTTGAGCAGGAAACAAGTCCAGGCATGGTGGTGCACACATGTAATCCCAGCACTGGGGAGGCTGAGAACAGGAGGATCACAGTGTAGTGAGAGCCTGTACCAAATACATAAATTAAAGTAAAAATTAAAAAAAAAAAACAATGGGCCACAGATGAAATAAAAAAAAAAAA
>PVKA01003718.1:45539-106899 GCA_004027165.1 Ctenomys sociabilis | reverse complement strand
TATGGTCGACAATTTCTTTGAATAACTCCCTATGGTTGCAGAATGCTGGACTGTGTTGGATTGTGGTGTCGAGTTCAAGCACCTAAGGTAGTTGAATGTCAATGGAGTGCCCACTTTTGACAGGTGTAGACAAAGGAAGGGTTGTAGAAAGAAAAAATCAGGATGTGTGTGTATAGACAGTACAGTTGAGATAGATAACTCTGCTTCTACATAATTCTATGAGAGGCAAGATCTGCACTAATGGTGGTTGGACAGGATATTATGTCGGCTTTTAGTGCTATGGTCATCCACTAGGTAAATAATTATTGAATCTTTGATATAATTCAGCTATAAAAAACCTGTAAATATAATATCATGTATGCACCTTGTACAATACCAAAACGATATGAAAACAGTTTGCAATGTATTATTCATCGACTCTGTATGGTTATGGTGTTTTGAAACTGTCTGATTGACATTTGTATTTTAATAAAATAAAAATAAATGGGAAAAAAAAATACCTAGGAGAATAGCTGGCTTGAATAGGACCTCCAGGCTTAGCTTTTTGACCCATCTGCATACTCATTTCTACAATAGTTGTACGAGTGCGAACTCCCACCAACAGTGGAGAAAGGTTCTGTTTCCTTCACAGCCTTTGTAGCATTTGTTATTGGTTGGCTTCTAGATGACAGCCATTCTTTCTGGCATAAAATGCTATCAGTGTTGTTTTAATTTGCATCTCTTGACTGACCAATGATGTTGAACATTTTATGATACATTTGGTTGCCATTTGTATCTCTTTATTCATGAGGTGTGTATTCATCTCAGATGTCCATTTTTGGATTGGGTCTTTGAATTTTAGAGGCCTGAATTTTTAATTCTTTATATGTTCTAGATAGGGTCATTTGTCTGATGGACAGTCTGCTATAATTGCCTCCTGCTTTCTGAGGTTCTTTTTTTTTACTTGGGGATTTCTTTTGATGTGCAGAAGCATTTCAAAATGATGATTGCAATTGTTGATTCTTTGGAGTATTTCCTATGTATTTTTTTGATTTTGGTTTCTGAACTCCTTACCTACCCTTAGGTCCTTAAGTTTTCTACCTACATTGTCTTCCAGAAAATTTAGTGTTTCACTTTTAATGTTTAAATCCTTCATTCCTTTTGACTGTAGTTTTGTGCATGGTGATAGACATGGGTCTATTTTAAGCCTTCAGCATATTGAAATCCAGTATTTCCAGCACCATTTATTAAAGAGCCTGTCTCTCTTACAATGAACATGTTTGACCCCTTTGTAAAAGATGAAGTGGCTGAGTGTGATTCCAATTGTGTCTGTATTTTCTTGTCTGTTCCATTTATCCTCAGGTCTGTCTTTATGTCTGTACCATTCTGATTTTATCACAATAGCTTTTTCAAGTTTGACATTGTGATGCCTCTTGCCTTTCCTGTGTTTCTCCAGGATTGCTCTTGTTTTTGTAGGTTTCTTCTTGTTCCAGATGAATTGTAGGAATGTTTTTTCTAACCCTGTAAGCTACACTAATGGTATTTTAATTGGGATCACACTGAATCTTTGTAACAATTTTGGGAGTATGGAATTTGTCTTTCCCTTTTTTTTTATCCTCTTTGATCTTTTTACATAGTGATATAAATTTGCTGCATAAATATTATTCTTCCTTTTTGATATCTATTCCTAAGTACTTCATTTTGGGAGGTTTTATGTGAAAGGTATGTGGTTTCCATAATTTCTCTCTCTGTGTGATTGTTGTTTGTATATAGAAATCCTTTTGTTTTTTGAGTATTCACTTTGTATCTAGCTCTCCTTCTGAATTTGGTTATTATATCTTCAAATTCATTAGTAGAGTTTTTGAGGTATTCTATGTGTAGCATTATGTCATCTGGAAGTAATGGTTATTTCATTTCTTCCTTTCTAACAATTATTCATTTTATTTCTTTCTCTTGTCTAACTGCTTTGCCTAATGTTTCCAGGACTGTATTGAACAGTTGTGGTGGCAGTCAGCATCCTTGACTTGTTGCTTTTTTTTGTAGATGGTTTTTATCAGACTGAGATAAAGCCAATCCATTTCTTTTCTGTAGTGTTTTTCTTTTTCTTTTATCATGAATGAGCATTGGAGTTTGTCAGAAGCTTTTTCTGCATCTGTTGAGATGATCATGTGATTGTTGTCTTAGGCTTTGTTGATCTGGTTTATTATATTCATGGTTTCGCATACATTGAATTATCCTTGCATTCCTGGGATGAGTCCATTTGATAATATGATATAATATTCTTGATTATTTGCAGCATTCTGTTTGCCAGTATTTTATTGAGTACTTTTGAATCTATGTGCATTTGGGAGATTGGCCTGCAGTTCTTCTTTTTGCTTGCTCCTACTCTGGTATTGGTATCAGAATAATCCTTGTCTCCCTTAATTTGTTTGGGAGAATTGCTTCACCTTCAGTTTTATTGAAGAGTTTGAAGAAAGTTGGCCTTAGGTCTTCCCTAAATTTGTTGTGGAATTCAGTTGTGAATCCATTAAGACCTGGGATTTTTTTTGTTGGTAGGATTTCTTTTTTTAATTACATTTTCAGTTTCATTGACTGATACTAGTTTATTAAGAATTTTTGTACCTTCTTGATTTAACATTGTAGTTCACATGTATCTAGGAATCTGTCAATTTCTTTTATATTTTCCATTCTGTAAAGGTAAAGATTTTGGAAATAGGTATTGATAATTTTCTTACGTTCTATGGGGTCTGTAGAAATTTCACTCTTTTCATTGCTCATTGCATGAATTTAAATTTTTCTTTCCTTTTTAAAATGAGGTGGTCTAATGGTTCATCTATTGTATTTATGGTTTCAAAGGACCAAAAAACCACTTTTTTCTCTATTGCATTTATTTCTATTCTGATCTTTATAATTTGCTGCCTTCTTTGATGTTTGCATTTGACTTTGTTTTCTCTTCCTAGGAGTTGGGGCACAGTATAATTTTGTTTATTTGAGCTTGTTCTGTTTTCCTGATGTGTGAATTGATCAATATAAACTTTCCTCTTAAGAGAGCTTTCATTGCATCCCAAAAGTTCCAGTAAGTTTTATTTGCATTTTTGTTAGATTATAAAGATTGTTCAATTTGTTCTTTAATGTCATCTGTGACCCATGATTGTTCAGTAGGGTCATTTAATTTCTGTGTGTTTGTATAGTTTTTTTATTTATCTTTTGTCATTCCAGTTTCAACACACTATGGTCAGATAAAATGCATGGGATAATTTTGATTCCTTTGCATTTACTGAAGCATGTGCTATGTGTTAGCCCTTGATGTATTTCTGAGAACATCTCATATGCAGCTGACAAAAATCTGCATTCTGATGCTATTGTGGAACATTCTGTAATGATCTACTAAGTTCATTTCTTCAAAAGTATGGGTTAGCTTTGTTATTTCTTTGCTCATTTTTTTATGGTTCATCTATCTATTTGAGTCAATTGCATGTTAAATTCCCCAATACAGTTATGTTATTGTTCATTAGAGTTTTCATGTCTGATAAAATATATCATATAGTTTTATGATCCTCCAGTGGATGCACATATATTTATAATTGTTATCTGATCCTCTTACAATTTACCACTAACAAGTATGTAGTGCCCTTCTTAATCTCTTTTAGTAAGAGGTTTGAAGTTGACATTGTCAGCAGTGAGAATAGCTAACCCTGCTTTTTTTTCCCAGGTTTTTGTCACATGGAGTATTTTTTCCATCCTTTGACATTCACTCTGTTAATTTCTTTTCAAGTTAAACATGTGTATTTCATTTATCATATTGTGACATGTTTCTTGATCTATTCTGCCAGTCTATTTCATTTGATTGGTGAATTGGGGCCATTTACATTGATAGTTACAACTCATTTGCATTTGCTTATCTTTGTCATGTTGTTTTCCTAATCTAGGAACCCTACTTTTCCCCTTTGCTTTATTGCTTGTTCTGTTTGGTTGTTGTCCTCTGTTGTTGTTTTTCAAGCTGTGGTCAACCTTCTCTTTTTCTAAAAAAAACTCTTTGTAGGATTGGTTTGGTTATCATGAGTTTCTTCAGGTGTTCTTTGTTAAGGAGATGTATCTAATTTCTCTATTAAAATAGACAGTTTTTCAGGATACATCAATTTGTGTTGGAAGTTGTTTTCTTTCAAGATGAGACATCTCACTCTAAGATCTTTATTTGGTGGTCTGTGTTGAGAAATCTGCTTTGATTTTGATGGCTTTCCATTATAAGTAACTTGTTTCTTCTCTCCAACAGCTTTTATTATTCTGCTCTTCTTGTCAATTTCTGGGATACTGTTTATTATGTGTCTTGGTGTGACTTATTTTGATTAGGGCTAGTGGGACTGGTATATAGTTCACTTATCTGTATATCAGATTCTTTCCCCATGTTTGGGAAAATTTCTACTACTCTTTCTGCAAAGTTTTTTTAAGTACTTTTCTAAAAAAATCTCCAGCTGTTTCATTATACCTATCAATACTATATTGTTTTACTTTGCATCATCCTGCTGCTGTTATAGTGTCATTTCCTGGTTTCTCATTATTTTTAAAAGATGTTTCATTTCATATTGAGTAGCTGCGATACTATCCTCAAGGTTTGAAATTCTATCTTCTGGTTCATTCAAGCAGTTTTACCAATTTCAACGAAATTCTTAATGTCCTGGATATCAGTTTGAATCTGTTTCATGCATTCTAGATCTTTCTTGTATTGTTTATTCAGTGTTTCCTACATTTTGCTATTGCCTTCTTGTTTTCAAGTTTTCCTTACACATACCAAGCAAATTTGTCATAATTGCTATCATTTCCTTTTTTACATGAGAGATTATTTCTGATTTGATTTCCTTCAAATCAGAGAATAAGTATGAATGAAAAGACAATATTTTCAAGATTTAGAGGAGTTATTTCTTTACTTCAGCTGCTATCATCTCAGCATTGTCTGGTGTGTGACTTCCCAGTTCTATCACCTTGTCTTCTGGACTTCTTTTGAGTGGGCTAGAGGTCTGAGATTTTCTTCTTTCCTTTGTCGTTTTTTTTGCAGTGGTGGTTGACATGTGGGTGCAGGTCAGCAAGGCTCTCCAAAGTGTGGAGGACAGGGTAGACTCGCCCAAACTCCTGCTGTGTGGCATCAGTGTGTTTTCTACCTCTCTAAGGTGAGGGTGACAAGTAGCAATTCAAGAAGTATCTGATGATGAGTGCAGACTGAAGACGTGCAAGGCTCTCTCGATGGTAGGTTGGTGCAGGATAATGCTCGGTAGTGCTCTTTCAGGTCACTGTGGTAGCCAGGACTTCCTAGTGGTCCTTAGGCAAGGAGAGGCAGGTGACTCAAGAAATTCCTGCAGGAATTCTTGGTGGTAGCTAGCACGCTGCGGAGTCTCCCTAACAGTCTGCAGAGGGTGGGAGAGGTACCCTGAGTCAGAAAGCCCTGGTAAGGGTTGGTGGCTAGCCTACCAGGTCTCTATCATGGTCTTCAGGCTGAGCAGAGGTTGCCAGACTTGACAAACTTCTGCGGGAAGTTTAGGTGGGTGTGACTAGGGCTGCTGAGTCTCCCAGAGAGTCTTCAGTGCCTGGGGTTGTGAAGAGAATCAACAAAGTCTGGCAAGGGTAGCGGGTTGGGAGCTAGCCTTCTAGTTCTCTCTGGCATTCTTCAGGCTGAGCAGGGGCTTCTGGTCTCAGTAACCTCCAAGTCTTGACACTATTGAGTCTTAATCCATGCTTATCTAATGGAAGAAACATGATGACCTGTAAAAAAAGTATTATGAAGTTATTTCATGATGCTAATTTTAAACATGACTTTCATGCAAGTATTGAGTAAATATTGCTTGAATTATTACTCATGTATATAGTTTGTACAAAATTATTTTAACAACTACCACCTTTTAACTTTGTTGGCCCACATTGTTAGATGTTTAAGCATCACTGAATAAAGATTATCATTTGAATCCCCTCAGGATTTATCCTGAAACCATGTGCAGCACCTTATAGATCAGTGTCAGCCAACTGGGTGAGTCATGGCTATTGCTTGACCAATTTGTTCTATGTGAAAGCCTGAGAGATTATGTTTTCTTTAGGTGACTCTCCTTATCATCATTGCTCACTTTCTTCTGTGACCCCATTATTTCCTTGATTAGAAAATTTGGGACATCACTGAGTTACAGGATATCACTGCACAGTTTCTCTTATGTCCTGAGTTCTCTCTTCCCTTGAAGGGCTAGAGCCAAAATATTGGCTATCCTTGTAGCCCCTCTAGTTCTGTAATTTTTTGGTCTGCAAACTTTAGTTGTTCAACATCCAGATGAGAAGTTTCCATGACCTTGTCAGATACAAAAGTTACATTTTTAGTTCTATAGGTCTTGCTTTAACTTGTTCTTAACCATCCAGCAGAAAATTATAACTATGAGGTTTAAGAAATAATGCCATATTAACACGCTGATCAGTAAAAGGATCAAGTGAACAACTTCTGATAATTGCCAGCTCTCCTGATAACTCACGACTATTATGGACTACTGGGCTATATTTGGTTATTTTGCTGAACTCAAGTACTTACAATCTTTAAGATAGTTTCAAGTATGAAAGGTCCTTTAAAGACCTCTCCAAATACTGCTTTTCTAAGTGCAGTGGAACACCCACCTCTGACAAAACAAAATGAAAAAGGGGGATATGTTAGGAGCCATGAAGCTAGGAAATCAATCAAATATGTGTACGTGGGACTTGGCCTGGTGCTTAAAGCAAACAAGCTGCCTCATTCCTGAGATGAATACCCTATTTGTTTAAGGTTAGCTGTCAGTTGCTAGGCAACCTAGTGTCATTCTTCACTTACTTCACAAAAGTGTAAATAAAGGACAGTTTTGTGGTAAAAAAATACATATGTATACACAAGAGAGGATAGATACACAGTTACTTTCTCTTAGTTCATTGACAATAAAATTTGTACTAATATTGTTTAGACAAGATATTATATCTACATCTCATCATCTGAATAACTACTATGAATACAGCAATATGCATTGTATTAATTATTGTAACTGTCCTACTAACCTGTTTTGAAACTGTTTCATTGCTTTTTCATCTGTTTTTCTCATTAAAATAAATAAAAAAGATTATCATTTGACATAGGCAAAAAAGTCTTTCATGGATCTTTTGCTCCCATATAGATAAATATGTTTCCATCACTAATGCCTATTTTTCTGGGTGTTCTGAGCTTCACTGAAATTTTTTTTTGCATGGGATAGCCAAATAGCTCAACAGATTAAAATGCCCACAAGCAGGTGCAGGGATTTGACCCTCAGGCATACTGTGTTAACCCCGCCCTTGAAATGCCCTGAGGCAGAGACTGAGACTGGGTATAGTGGCACATACCTATAATCCCAGCTCTTGGGAGGCTGTAAATAGGTAGATCACTGTGAGTCTGATCTAGTAGTGAGATCCTGAACATCCTGTAGGCTCTTCCGTAAAATACAAAAAAAAAAATATTTTTACATAGCTATTTTCTTAAACACATTGAATGCTGTTGTATGTTTTCATCTGGTCTGCTTTTGTGTCATTCAGAGTAGAGTTTCCATGTAGAAGACATTAATTAATGATTAGAGACGGTGTAAATGAAGAGATGAATGGGTGGATGAAATGTTAATGAAACAAAGAACAATAAGGAAACAAACATCCAATTTTCATAGAGTAAACATTTAAGTAGTATAAGTCTTTAACACATTACTTTCTACTCTTCCCTTTCACAGCACCACAAACCTATTTACAATGATTTAAAATGGGATCTGACTTTATGTTGAAATATTAGTTTCAGCTTTCATCCTATGAGAAAACTTGTCCATGGAGAAATAAAAGCTTCTGTGTTGCTAGAATGAACTAATAGCTTTTACAAGAAAAACAGCAGTAATCAAGGATTTGGAAGAACTAATATGAAAAAGAAAAGAAAAAACAAGTTGAAGCTTCTCCTTTTGCTTATAAAATCCATATTTTATATAACAGTGGTCACTATGAGACTCTAAAAAGCATTAAAAAATAATATATGTAACTTTCAGGACAGCATTACTTGAATAATCTTTTATATAGAAATGTTACCAACTCTAGATCTAATATTGTTAAGTGTAGAAAAGAATCTTTGCTTCCACATAAAAATATTAACTGTAGAAGTAATCTGGTATGATGATTCAGTGAGCAAGATGGCTCTCAACACTTCCATTGCAGAAGTAGAGGTTCACTTTTCTAGGTTTAATCACATAGTATAAGCCCATATGGAGCCTGAGAAGTAAGGGTGAAGGCTGGAACATAACTTAGAGACCATATTGGGGCAGAAGAGCCCTCAGTGATGTATGTGGTATTGCCAGGCCCTTAGTACTAAAATATCAAAATACTTATCTAATAAGTAATAATGGATTCTATATGCATAACTGGATATTGGCTATAAAATTTATAGACTGGCTTTTATTTTATCAGAATAAAAATCTGAAAAATAAAAAAGAATGTGAAAATGATCACATATAAAATTGTCCCTGAATGGACAATTTTCCCTTAGCTGCTAAAGCAAATGTCTGACCTGAGATCATACTGGCAAGGCCCGTTTGGCACAGCCCTGTTGTGCATCAGGAGTCCATGTCTGACCTCCCAGTTTTGCTGCCTTGTTAGTACCTAACCACCCTAGTGCTGACTCCAGATAAAAAGGTAACCTCTGTGTGTCTCTGAGCTAGTCTCCTTTTCCAACTCCTATAAGAATTATGCTCAGCCTAAGTTGTAAAAATATCTCCTCTTCAATTTCATTCCATTTATCTTTTCAAAGAAAGCACCCTTTCTTTCTTTCTTTCTTTCTTTCTTTCTTTCTTTCTTTCTTTCTTTCTTTCTTTCTTTCTTTCTTTCTTTCTTTCTTTCTTTCTTTCTTCTCTTTTTCTTCTTTATTGTATTTTTAGGGAACGGTCTACAGAATGTTCAGGGTCTCACTACCAGTTCTGACTCATAGTGATCCTTCTGTTTACAGCCTCCCCAGAGTGGGGATTACAGGGGCGCACCCCGCCCCAGCGGGGCCGTGGCCAGCATGAGGTTGAATCCCAGCCTCCTGTGTCTGTTTACCGGCACTCTAATCCGATGAGCTATTTGTCCGGCCTGTATTTGCTTTCTATTTAGAGAAAAGAATTCCTCTAGGTTTTGCTCATGAGACTCTCCCCTCTGGGGGTCAATTAGGACACTTCAATTATGCATGGGAGTTCTAGTTAATGAAAACTGTAGTGAACTTTATATCTTTCTTTCTTTTTCTTTTTTCTTTCCTGTTTCTAAGGTAAGACCTCCATATGCATTTAGGATGACCTTGAACTCACCTTGTATCCCTTGCTGGCTTCCATTTCATGGCAATTGGAGGTGTGTGATGCTTTGCCCAGACTTCTTATCTTTCATTCTACACTTTTCCCTTAAATTTTGGCCATTTCATGTGTTATACAGTTAATCAGTACCCAGGCATTCTTTGCCAGTACCTTTAACACAGTTTGGGTTTTGCTTTGAAATTTCCCCATGTCCTGACTGACACAGCAAATTCGGTTCAGTATCTTTGACAGGGCATTAGTGTTTCAGCTGGGAAAAATGGCTATATCAGACAAATGATTTTATTTTGTTTGATTGATACCAGGAATTGAACCAAATACCTTGTGCTTGTCTGGCAGGCACATGCAGCTGAGGCATAACCCAAACCCTAGGATTTTATTTTTATGTTTTTGTTCAAAAATATCATTTTATTTGTGTTTTCCATATACAAGTCTTATGATTCTGATCTAGTAGGAAATCTCACCAATAAAAATTATTTTATGTGTTGTGTTTATTTTTCATACATTTAGGAATTTTCTAACTTTGTGAATTAACTTTAAAATTGGCTACCCAAATAAAAGTAAAATTTATGTCACTTATAAAAAAAACTTACATCTAATACTTTGTGTGTTTCTTGAATAGTTAACCTACTATTGCTTTGAATTGGAAAGAACCCTGTGCTCTGAGTCCCTGAGTCTTTTATTCTAACTATTTTTTTTGTGTGTGGAGCCTGGGATCGAACTCAGGCCCTTGCACTTGCCAGGGAATTGCTTATTCCACTAAGCCATCTCCCCAGCCCTTATTCTAATATTTATTATGTTTACATTTTGTAGCAATATTCCATCAATTAAAATAAAATATCTAGGGCTGGCCAAGTAGCTCAGTGGATTAAGCTCCTGCATAGGTAGACACAGTGGTCAGGGTTCAGTTCTCTGCATGCTGTACCAGCCCTGCCCCTGCAGCTTGCTGAGATGGTGATTGAGACTGGGTAATCCCAGTTCTTGGGAGGCTGAACACATGCAGATCACTACAAGTCAGATCTATGTAGTGAGACTCTAGACTCTATACAATAAAATAAAATAAATAAATAAATAAAATAAAATTAATGTTGAAGTGCAAAACTCTAAGCATTATCATTACTTTGTTTAAAAAACAGGTCTCACTAAGTTACTAGGTTGGACCAGACTTGAACTTTTGATAATCCTTCCTCTGCCTCCTAGAGTGCTTGGATTACAGGGATTCATCACCATTCTCATCTAATAATAATTATCTTCTGGTGAAAGTATTGCATGTGGTTGAAAAAGATGTGGTATTTTTATACAATGGAATATTACTCAGTTATAAAGAATGATAGGCTTGAAGCCTTGTTATTTAAGTGGATGCTACTTGAACATATACTCATAGATGAAATAAACCAGACACACATGTGAAAATATCATATAGTCTCCCTAGTATAAGAAATCAAAAGAAGAAGTACAAATCAGCTGAGCTATTTATCCGTCCCATATTTGGGCAACTAAAAAGAATTTAGACAGATAGGGTAAACTGAACTGCATATGTTGCAGAGTACTAATCAGTTTCTCTTCTGGATGGTTAACAACCTAAGTTTGCAGATTAAAAATTGGAGAAATGCAAGGGCTCAAGGTCAGCCAACATTTTTGCCATAGTCTTTCAAGGTCAGTGAAGGCTCAGGACATAGGAGAACCTGTACTGTAACATCGTGCAACTCAGTTGTGCTCCAAATTTTCTGATCAAGGAGATTATGGAACCAGAAGGGAAGGCAATCAATGATCTATAGTGTGCCTGCAGACAGTCACATGGAGAGAAAACTTTCTCTCAGGCTCTCACAGAGAACAAACTGGTCAAGCAATGGCCATGGCTCATCCAAATGGCTGACACTGACAAAGGACATACAAAGTGAGGTACAGAGTTACAGGATAAACTCTGAGTGTACTGGACTGACCTCATCAGATACAAAAGTTACATTTTTTGTTGTATAGGTCTTGTTTTATCTTGGTCTTAACCATCCAGCAGAAAAGTATAAAAACGATGTATATAAAATAAAGTCATAATAATATGCTGAATTGTAAATGGCTCTAGTCAACAACTTGTGTGGATAACCCACTACTATTGTGGACTGCTGGACTGTGTTGAATTATTTCACTGAATTCAAGCACCTATAATAATTGAATGACAATAGAATACCCATCTCTGACAGGACTACACACAAAAAAAGGGGATACAAAGGAAGGACCATACTGTGTTTGTATAACAGTACAATTAGGATAAATATACAGTACAATCATGTAATTCTATAAGAAGAAAGATTTGCACTAATAGTGTTTGTACAAGATATCCTATCTGCTTCTTTTACTATGGATTACTACTAGGAAAATAACAATGTAAAAAGTATTAATTATTGAAACTGTACTATAATACAGCTTTAAAAAAAGATAGGTATACAGCTACATTCGCTTTGTTTATTGAACAGAGGCATCTGCTCTAATAGTGTTTGTAAATAGAATATCATGCATGCACCTTGTACAACAAACAACCACTATGAAAACAATATGCAATGTATTAATTATTGAATCTGTCCTGTTAATTTGATTTGAAAGTGGCTATCGCTATTTGTTCTTCAACAAAATTATGGAAAATAAAAAATAGATTTTAATTTGCAATTGAGGTTATATTTTATCCTTAATTTTTCAAAAAGTAAATAGGTATTTATATTTTATATTAAAATTTTTAGCTATATTTAATTGATGTTTTAATTGCTACATAATTATATTATCATCAACACAAATATGTCATTTGTTTAATCTCTTAAGTGTGAATTTTTTATCACAAGCACCTGAGATGGAATATGTTGCAAACATCTTAAACAACATTTATCAGCACTTAAAATGTGTAACAAAAGAATTGTGCTTTGAAATTACTTCTTCATTAGAGTATATTTTAGAAGAGATTTTGCTTTTATGAAACAGAATGATTATACCAAGTTAAAACACTTATCCACAAGAACAAGTGCCCTTTGATGGATTAAAGACAGCTTCTTCTCTGTGGTTGGTGTCCACATATTCTTTGTATAAGTGGATTTGATCAAAATGGGATTATGAGTAATTTTGTCAGTGCTAAATCCAAATACAAGTATCATTGTAAGCCTAACTCCTTTCCATTTTAATCACATTCTGAAATGTTTTATAATAGCTTCATTCCTTTGTAGAAATAGAGACTGAATTTCTGTCTCATTTTTAAAGATGAAGAAACTTAAAAAAAAAACTCAAAGAGAAAGTGTCCCCATAGTTTCTAATGTGAAACCAAAGACAACTGATACTTGTAATCTTTGTCCTTCAAGGATGCACTTAATAAATTCCAATATGCTTATAAGTTGCCTGTTATGATCCAGAAATTGGCCTTCTCCCTGGGGAAAAAAAGTGGGGATATAGTCTCTGTTATGAAAGCTTCTGCTAAAAGAGATTTTGTAGCAGTAGAGTTCATTATTACTGTTGCTAGGACAGTGACGTAAGGACACCAAGAATTGGTGTCTTTACATCTAGATACAGATAAAACAAAGAAATATGTCCTGTTATTATAAACTCCACTCACTAAGACAATATAATGCAATCTATCACCACCAGACGCTGTATGGGAGGAAATAATGGGGCACCTTGGTTCAGCAGCTTAATTCATTCCATGATTCTGGGGAAGATGGGCCAGTTGTGTTTGTGTGGGGAAGTTAGCCCAGGTATTCATCCCCAGATGCAGAGTTTCTTACTGGAAGCACAATTTTACCAAAAACTTTTGTTTGAAAAGCAAATTATTCATTAATAGAAGCATTCATGAACTGAGGTGTTATTGTAATGCTATATCCTTGTTACTTAAGGCAAGACTTGTGAGAAATACAGTGATGTCACTAATAATAATTCCAAATCACCATTAAAAATAGGTTCAAGTCACTTTTAAGTAACTCTGTTTCTTTTGGGAAAATTCATTTCTGTAATATGTATTGAATAATTACTGGGTGGATGTTTTTAAGCAATAGGAACTAACAGTAAATAATCTGCAGAAAGCATTCATTTTCATGAGATATATGTTCTAAAACACAAACTATGATTATGTTTATAAATTATAAACCTAATTTAGGCACTTTCTTATTGCTGGGACAAAAAGTGTCTGGCACCCACAACTGTCTTTGGTTTTTGTCCATCATGGACTGTCTCTAAGGCAGAGATAGGATAGCAGAAAAGCACAATGGGAGGAAACGGTGCTGAAATCATGGTGAAGAAATAATGGAAGAACCAGTGGCAAGCATACATCCTTCAAGGTCATGCCTTAGGGAGCCACCAGTGACCTGGATGCATCTTCTAACTGCATACTTATTAATGAATTCATCACCGGATGAATCCACTGTTGGGTATAACGCTCCTCCAACTCAATTAGTTTCTAAACCCACGAAACATTTAAGGATCATCTTTGAACTAAATGGAAACACCAAGTGCAGTAAGTTCCCAAATTGGGAGCCTTCAAGTTTTCACAGGTATCAATCAGTCCCACATTATGAACATTTGTAGATATGAACAAGCCCCAGAAGTACCTCAAGTGTCTGCTGGTCATCGTCACAGTTGTGCTACTGTGTGCTCTCATTATGTTGTGATAGTGTTCAGCAGTGCAGTGCTCAGTCAGAGCCCAGTGTGTCCCAATTAGCAATGTTGGGGGGGCGTGGGGGGACTCCAAGGAAGCAAAGCAATGCACGCCATATACTTGTGTCAAAGATATGTAAGACTCACTTTGTCAGATTAGCGAAAAAACATCCATCTTAGAACATTGCCCCAGAAGGAAATTTGTTTGTAAGTCAGAGACTTACATATGTGAAAAGATTTATACCTTTTAAGAGTAAAGACATATTTTGTTTGGAATAATCAAGTAAACATAGTTAAGCAAAAGGAAATAATTTTAAAATATAATTCTTTTATCATACATGCTTATTTTTAGAATGCTGCCCACACTTGTATGTGTGGATTTATTACTCTTCAAAAGTAGACAGTCCTTAAAAATTCTTTGCAGCTTATTATTACCAATGTCTTAATACCTCAAGTCCTGCTTCTCCTTTTCTCTCAGCAACAGTAATGGATGGGTGGCATGCAATGGCCTTTTAAACTCAAATGATAAAAAGGAGAAATTTATTCACTGATAGTGGAGATGACCAAGCAATTGTGTTACAAAGGCAGTGTTACAATGGTTCTTATGAATAAAGAAACATACCTTAAGATCATAATGTTAGGGGAAATAAATAGACACCCACCTTTGATGTGACATGGTTTTTCTTATATAAGAAACACTAACTAGGATTACAGAGCAGTTATGGTGTGTGTGCATTTGTCCATCCAAAGTCTGATGCAGTCGTTGAGGTGCAGTTCTACAGTTCATGATTAATTCATAATGCAAGGCTGGGATTAAGGTTCTGAGTATTGCTGGGATTATGGGTGTGAGTGGACTATGGCTGCTACACCCAGCCTGCAGTGGATAGATAGCCTGAATGTAACAGAAGAGGGGCAGGAGAGACAGACTTGTTCTCTGTTACCAGTATTGGTGCTATTCTTCTCTTTCGCTCTTGTTCTTTGCCACCACCATGAAAGGTTGCTCTCTGCCATGTGCCTCTCTGCCTTGGAGCCATCTGAGAATGGACTGAAACCTCCAGTAACTGTGAGTTTTCTTTATTTCCTTTCTTTGCTTTACTTTGAGTGCTGGGTATTTGTCCCAGCAATGAGCGAAGAGTAACTGAGAGAAGAGCAAAATGAGAGATAAATGGTAGGAAGGAAGGAGATAGATCTTTCTTAAATGTGAAGAGGTATGGGGGGGTAAGGAGGGGAGAAAAAGGGGATGAGCTAAGGAATTGGGATGTGTTATGCACATGTACCAATACCACACAAGAAATGTAAATACTGTGTACTGTAAACATATAATCATAAAATAAATTTAAAAAGCTACCTCCAATGAAATAATCTCTGATGAAAGGAATATTAATATGAATCACTTTCCATCTGAAATAGTTCACCAGATTAGTAGGTACCCTCTTTTTCAGCACAACACATGCACCCAATATCTTTCCCAAATGGTAAAGGAAGCAGTGACCTTGTGTCTAAGACTGGTGAGGGATGAGCAGCTTTGCAGAGAGTCATGAAGGGACTTCATAGGAATCAGCTACGCAAATTCTATTTCTAATGCCATTGTTGAAAAATTTAGAGGTCCAGTAGCTTTGGGATTTATGTGATCCTAAGTGCAAACATAGATGTGTTTCAGCTGAATGTTCCTGAAATTCTTTGTGTACTAAGTTCAAGTTATCTTAAAATGAAGTGAGTCACACTACTTTGTAGCCATTTAAGACTTTCCTTACATCAGCTTAAGAGCTTTCATCATAAAATCCCACATATTTCTTGAAATATAATACATCCCTTCAGTCGCAGAATTATCTTAGACTAAAACCTTGAAACACTGAAATGGGTTAAGTTCCTTTCTTTAGACGCCTTCGACAACATCTTGTTGATGACAATTAGAGATCAAGTGATTTTAGAATTATGCACACTGTCATTTTGAGAGCTTGGAAAAATGCTCTTGAAGCAGATTTCAGTTACCTATCATTGGTGCTTTCTATTGGCTACATGAGTCAGTGATCCAGGTTTTCCCAGAAAGGTGTCTTTTGTGCTAAAGATGGTAGAGCTGCAGTTCCTCCAATGGTGAAGCCCACACTTGGGAAATGTACCTGAGTTTTGGTCCATGTCAAAATGGTTGTGGAAGATCTGGTTTAACTGATGCAATGGAAAATTCCAGAGTCATCATTGACATTTCAGCAAGTAGGGGTGACATCTGTACCCACTGCTGGGATGTCATTGGAGAGACAGTATAGAATGACAGCATCTGATTGGTTGCTCTTACTTTCCAGGGGTTTTGGCAGAAAACGATTGGCAGTCTTCATTGGTGACTGTGCTCCACCGGAACTCAGAGGAGGCAACTTGGAGGCCCTAGCTCACTTTGTTCCTCAGGAAACGTAAGGGACATTGAAATTGTGCACAAAGCTTCTGACACGAAGGAAATGCAGCTGTACTTGCCAAGGTGTCAATTTTACATCCTAAGTCACACAATGTGACTTAAAATCCATTTTAATGGAGGCAAATAATTTTGAAGCATGCCTTTTTATGATTTAGTTAATAAAATGACAGCTTGTGACTAACTCCATTTACTGTATTCTAAATAATCAATGCCATCCCCTTAAAACTGTAGCCTTTTCTTTATGAGCAAAGCTGTTGCTGATTACAAGGTGAAAAACAAGTAAGAAAATACATTTGTAATTCCTGTAGACACAAGAAAAACTGGACATATTCATCTTAAAATGAATCAAAAATTTTTAAATGATATCAGTAAAGAGACAAAATGTCAGATGTAGAGTAGTCCGTGGTTGTCTGATAGCTCTGCTAGGGCCTGTATCTAAATGTTCTCTCAGAGCCTCATGCACTGATAGGCAGGGTTTTTGAAAGTGGTTGGCACATGGGTGTATAATATTGTACATAATCTACTGATTGCTTTAGTAGAATTCTTTGTGTGGTTAATGAATCTGCAGACAAGAGAAGACCCAGCCTGGGTGTGGATAGCACCAAATAACCTTATAGTTTGGATGGAATAAAAAGGGTAAGAAGGAGGAAGTCTTGTGCTACCAGTTGCCTCTTGTAGATCTTGACATGGACTGTCTCTCCTCTGACATGTTGCCCTACTTTGGAGTCACCAAGCTATGGGCTGAAACTTTTACAAAGTGTGAGCTAAAATAAATCTTTCATTTTTAAATCTCTCATTACATATTTTGTCCCAGCAATGAGAAAGTAACAAAAATAAGCACTGAACATACTGTTACTGATTCAACAGCCTGAGCCTTAAAACAAGACCTCCAGTGACAATCACAGAATTTTTTTTTTTTTTTTTTGGCCAGGAAATGGATTCTAAAATACAGTTGAAAACAGAAAAATAGGGATCTTTATCAGACTTCAATCTCTCATATCTAAATGCAGATACTTCAGTCTGAGTATTTCTTAGCTAGGAGACTCATTATTATTCTCCAATTGTTCTCATTTTAAAACCTACACTGATCCTCAAGGGGCACAAAATATGCCTGTGACTTGATTTTGTACTTCTTAAGTTCCAGACCTGTGATAAAGAAACAATGGCTGTTTATGAAATACAGAGTTCATGAACTTTTATTATGGCAGCCTTGGTGGACTAAGACAGAAAACTGGTGTTAAGGAATGGGGATACCTCTACTACAAATAACCTAAGATGTGCAAGTGGCTTTGGAACTAGAGACTGGAAGAGCTTTGGGGTTCATATTAGAGAAAGCCTACATTTCTGTGAATGTATCATGAAGGACTGAATGAGGGCTCTAGAAAAGTACAAGTAAAACCTGAGTCTCAGAGAATTATAAGTGGGAATGAATAGAATGTTGACAGGAGTATGGAGAGCAAAAAGCATTGTGATGAGGTCTCCTGAGCACATTGTTGGAAATTAGAGGAAACATGATCATTGCTTTAAAGGACCAAATAACTTGGGTGAATAGTGTTCAAGACACAGTGTTTTCTGGAAAATAGAACTGGAAGATATTTTGTTAGAGAATTTTCATGCAAAATGTTGAAGACATACCTTGCTTTCTCTTGAATAGTTAAAATGAAATGTAACAAAAGAGAAACAGACAAATTTTTAAAGCAAAGGGAGTACAGCTTTGGGGCTGGGGAGATGGCTTAGTGGAATAAATGCTTGCCTGGCAAGCACAAGAGCCTGAGTTCAATCCCGGGTCCTGCCAAAAAAAGGGAGGAGAGGAGAAATGGAGCATAAAGGCACAAAAATTATCACTTTATCCACATTCTAAGAAATGCGAGAACAGAGTCTAGCGAGAACTCCAAGGATGTGACCGTAGTGTAGTTTCATAAGCAGGTTAGTGTAGATTGCCTAGATGCTTTTCATAAAGACAATGAGGGGGCCTGCCCATTAGCTCAGTTGTTTAAGTGCTTGCTTAAGTGAAAGCAGTCAGACTCAGAATACTCTGGTTCAATCCCCAAATCCTTATGCCTTACCAAGCCTGCCCTGAAGGCATCCTGAGCCAGCTCCCCCGCCCAAAAATAAATCCTTCACAAAGACAGTGAAGGCAGGACCCTGAAGATGTTCCACTGATCCTGGGGATGCTGCTCCCGTTACAGGTCAGAATAAAGATCCGAGGACTCAGAACATTTTTCTAAAAAATGAATTTAGTACAGGATCTACAGGGTCTCCCTAGACAGATCAGACTTAAAGTGATCCTTTCTCCTTTTCAGCCTATCAAGCACTGAGAGTACAGGAAGATGCCACCGTACCCAGGCTCAGTCAGTCTCAGCATGCCCAGGGATGGGGTTGGCATGGCACCCTGGGGATTAGACCCCTGTCCCTGCATCTGCCTAAGCAGGTGCTTTAATCCACTAAGCTATCTGGCTGGCCCCAGAACATTTTTAAGGAGCAGTCATGTAGACCAGTTAGACTTTATAGGGATTTCTAGCTTTTGTCAGTCCAAGGTTTTACTCTCTGTCTTCCAGTGGAGATTTCCAACCCAGCACTGGGTCCATAGGCCTTGGCGTGACATGGTGTGACATGAATTACGGTGGCTGCTCCTCTAGAAGGTGCTTGGTGACATCTGCTTAGTGCCAGTTGCAGCAGCAAGTAGAGGTGCAACACAGGCATGGCTACGTCTACCTGGAGTTTGAAAGTTTGAGCCACTTGGAGACTCAGGTGCATAGCTCAGGCAGCAAGCCCCTATGAGACTAGAAGAGTCCCCACAGAGGGGTGGGACCAGCCCTGAGACACTAGAGTGGTAGATCCATCAGCATGGGAATTGAGCACAGCACAGCTGCAGATATCTAGCCAGAATCTAGGAGAGCTGCAGCTTGGGTTATATCTACTACAGTTCTGGAGACAGGGGTGGAACCTGCGGAACCCAATCCCCAGGTTTAACTGGGATCTGATATTCTTTTCCTCTTCCTTAGCAATAAACATCCTTCAGTCTTGCTCTTGGCCTTCCCAGGTTTCAGATAGTGAGGAATACATATTTGTTATTTATAAACTGTACAGTTTTTGGTATTTTGTTACAGCAGCCCAAACAGCCTGAGATACATAGTAACTGTAACAACCTGATGTGTTGCTACAAAGGATTCTATCCTTGGCATGGGACCGGAGCATAAAGAACAGTCTAACATAGTTCGATTCAAAAGAGGATTTAATATTTTAATTTTAGTACCTTTTATCTCATTTTCCCTGCTATGCTGAAAAGACTTCTTTACATTCATTATTCATGACCCATTACAAACTGTGTAATTTTTTAGCTTAAGAATCTCCAGTTTAGGAATGAGGTTGTTAGTACCCAGATAAAGAATGCATTCGAATCATGAAATATGTGTAATATGTGAAAATCTGTTGTCTTTAAGACACAGATATGAATTCTAGACAACTTTAAAAATTAAAATTTATGAGTTACAAGGTTTTTTTCTATACAAAAATAACTATGAAAAAAGAATCTGAGAAGTAATGAGTTTTAGCATTGAAAATCCTTGACTCTTACTTTGAAGAGCTGCTGTATATCTTACCTAGATAAAACAAGGCCAGCCAAATGGCTCAGCAGACTAAAGCTCCTGCTTAGGTAGGTTCAGGGGCTGGGGTTTGATCCCTGGCTGTGCTGTGTCGGCCCAGTCCCCCGGTGCCCACTGAGACAGTGATTGAGACTGGGTGGGTGGTGCGCATGTAATCCCAGCACTTGGGAGGCTGGAAAACAGAATCACTAAGAGTCTGATCTGTGTAGTGAGACCTTGTACAAAATTTATTTAAAAACATTAAAATAAAACAATACAATACACAGGCAGCTGAAAATTTTTATTTGCTTATAAAATAGGGGTTCTTTAATTCTTGGACTGGATGAGAAGCACTTAAACTAACAATGCTGATCCAGAATGATAAACAAAGGGGAAAGGGGAAGTGACCAGAATAACCAACCAACAAACAAACAAAATCTTACTTCAAAGTGTACTATAAAGCATGTGAGACAACAAGAGGAACAAGCAAATTGGAAAAACAGAAAATTGATAAAGGAAATTAAACAAATAAAAATCTACAATCACAGGAAATGTAAATACACTATTCTGCTAAATACAGTAATTGTATGGATGCATTGTGTAATGTTCAAAGAATAGGTTAGTTATCAAAACGAACTATAAAATATTAGAAAGAATGAAATTCAAAGGCTACACAATATTATGAAAAGCAAATAATGACCAAAAATGCTGATATAGCTCTATTAATATTATATGAAAATTATTTTTGGACAAAATACTTTGGTAAACTAAAAATAACTAAAAGATCATACTGAAAAGATCCAGTTCATCTAGGAGACAATTATGAATTTGCATGCAATTTTTATACTGTTTTAGTAAGTGCAAAATCAATCAGGCCAAAAAAAAAAAAAACCTACAATAAGAGTATGATATAATTAGTAAGTGTAATAAATTAGACAATGATTGCATTCTGCAAGAGACACAAAATGCAAAGGTAAAGTTTGTAGTCAAAGATCTAAACTGAAGGTGAGAAAAATATTGTTATGATTTTGGAGGTACATCAAAAATATCAGCATTCACACCCAACTAATAAAAATCCAAGCTAATCAATGATCATATATAGTTTGACGGTTTCACTCAGTTATTTCTCTCCTTCAGTTCTCTGTAATGGATTTCTAATTATCACATATAATGATAACATTCATTCCCTTAATTATGCTTGGTAATAATGGTCAACTGTGTGAGAAATATAAATAGAGAAACGTCAACGTGTGGTCTTGGTGGAGGAGCACGATGTTATCTGTGGGAAGACTGTGAAGTAATCGAAGTGTAAGTAATAGGACTTGTCAGTCCACAAGGCCAAAGCAACTCCATTTTGAATTTCAACAACCTAGCTATCTAATCACAATCAACTCCCCTCTATTGCTATCCTGACTCCAGGAAATAGTGACTATGTATGTTTTCCCCAGAACAAAGCCAGTTTCCAATACAAAAAAATCAAGAATTGTCCATTCCAAATTACACACTTCTGGGCTGGGGAGATAGCTAGGCTGTCTAAGTTCCTGCCTGGCAAGTGTGCAAAGACCTTGTTTTGATTCCCAGTACCTCAGGCTGTGCTGGCCCTAGAACTCTAGAGGCCACTGAAACTGAGTGTGGTGACCCAATTCTATAATCCCAGTTCTGGGAAGCCTGAGACAAGAGGATCACTATGAGCCCAAGTTGCGTGGCAAGACCCTGTACCAAATAAATAAATACATAAATATCAAATTACACACCTCTCTAATTTACCTAGCAATGCACTAGCTCCTCATCCCCTCCTGCCACTCCAGGTAGTAAACCACAATAGACTGCAAGCCTTTGAATTCAGCCAATGAATTTAAGCTGCTTTAGCTGAATTAGAGATAAAAGGTGCAGCCCCCCTTTGTCCCGGATGCCAGCTACCACATGCTTAGGCTCTTCTGTAGAAATGAAATGCCTTCCTGAAAAGTTTCAAATATCTAAGTGCTTTATTTTCTGCACAAAACTATTGAGTCTGGTTGCTTATTTCCAGCAAAAAGAAACTTCAAGATGATATGTAGGTATAAAAACTGATATGGAAAATATGGTTTGATACATAGGTCCAGCTTTTCTTATTTGGTTCTGAGCAGTTGAGAGAGATAAAATTATTGGTATGAAAAATATCATTTCATTAACGAGAAAGGTTATAAGGGAGAATCCTTTCATATGTCTGAGACTGAAATGGATTCACTAATAGTACTCCTCAGATTAAGAGAAATTTGAACCTCAGTCTCAAGCAACATTGAAAAATAGAAGTCTCCTCTATAGTGGATTGATTCCGTATAACTTAGGTCATGAAGAAATTCACAGAGACTTTCAATGTTTGTTGCAGAGTCTTACAAAATGGAGATGAACAAAGGCAAAAGTTATGGATACACTTTGTCTCCCAAATTTCTTAGTAAAATAAGCCATTTCTGAAGTAAGAGAGTATACATGGATAATGAAGACAGCGTACTTTTGTGTGAAATTATCACACAGGGAAAAGAGAGTTCCTCTTCTGAGGAGAATTAGCCTCCAAGCTGCAGGTGCGGGCTAGACTATCAATCCCATGGCAGGATTCTGCAGGGATTAGCTCTGCCTCATAAGCTCCCATAATTTTCCAAGGAAAACATTTGATTCTTTTTTGTTTGTTTTTGGAACTCAACTTGTTCTTGATGCTTTTGTCATCTAAATTCTCTAAGGCACTCTCTTTTTTCCCCATCAGGACAAAAATCTACACAAGGTGAGGAAAAAGAGCAAAAGGTAAGGGAATAGACTTTGAAATGGGGAGAACATTATTCCAAACCTCAGCTTGGTCTCTCATTATTCTATAAAATTAGGGCAAATAAGCTAACTTTTTCAACTCCTTGTTTTCCTTTGCATAAAATAGGGGTGGTGGAAAAAATTTTTTAAAAAATAGGGGTGATGGAGTTAGTTTTCTATCAATGACAATAAATCATCACCAACTTAGGGACCTAGGACAACATAAATGTATCATCTTAAGATAGAAATTTAAAGTGGACCTTACAGGTAAAAATCAAGAACTGGGCAGAACTTCATTCCTTCTAGAGAGTGTACAACAGTGTGGTAAACCTATGGCATGCAAGTTATTTGATTTTCTTTGAAGATAAAAGATGTAAAAGTTGTTTTTTCTAAACTAAAACTCAGTATCCAGGTATGCTTGCAGTGCTGGCACCTTGTGATAAACAAGTGGGTTTGGACTGCAGCTGGGCATCTGTCTCTGAAAGGCTCAGTGTGATTCCTCTAAGAAAATTTATGTCCAGCTTCCCTCTGCCACCTTCACGCCTGATACTTTCTCATTTCCTTATCATCCAATCCCTGCTTCTGTCATCTCATGTCTTTTTTTATAAAGTCATTCCTCCCTCTTACAGACTTCAGTGATTATATAAATCCCATGTAGATAATCTAGAACAATCTCATATCAAGATCTTTATGATAATTTCATTAATAATATTTCACTTGGCCCTATAAGGTAAATAAGTAACAGGTTAGATAACAGAAGTGGACTCCTTTTGGTGTCTGTTATTGAGAATAAAAGAAGTATTATAATAGAATCACCTCTTAGGCTTATTATAAATATTCAGTGAGAAACATTTCTAGTATACTAATTGTTCAGGTAATACTACTGTTTTTAAATTGAAATTAAACATTTTTATTCATATGTGTTTGTGATATATAATATTTAGTTTAGGGACTTAACACATGAAACTTTTAATTGATAGACCTGTATACTTATCATATGCAACATGTTTTTTTTTTTTTTTTTTTTTTTTTTTTTTTTTTTTTTTTTTTTTTTTTTTTTTTTTTTTTTTTTTTTTTGTCTTTTTGAGACAGGGTCTCACTATGCAGTTCAGGCTGGCCTTAAGCTCACTTTGTAGCTCAGGCTGGTCTCAAACTCACAATAATCCTCCTGCTTCAGCCTCCCAAGTGCTGAGATTACAGGCATGCGCCACCACGCCCGGCAAAACACCATTTATTTATTTATTTATTTCAGTGGAACCGGGGATTGAACTCAGGCCTTTGCACTTGCCAGGGAAGCACTTATTCCACTGAGCCATCTCCCTAGCCCCGCAACATGTTGTTTTGAAACATGTGCAATGTACCAATCACTTGTGATAAATATAATCAATATGTACAATGAAGATGTACTAATAAAAGAAAAAAAGAAATATGCATTCATTGTGAACTAACTATAGTTAATTGAAGGGCCAGAGAGATAGCTCAGCAGACTAAGCACCTGCTTAAGTAAACCCAGAGAATTGGGTTCAGTTCCTGCACCACATGCTGAGCTAGTCACTGAGACTGGGAGCAGTGGTGCATTCCTGCAATCCCTGGGCTGGGGAGGCTGAAAACGGGAGGATCCGTATGAGTATGAGCTGAGTAGTGAGACCCTGCACCAAATACATTCAAAAAAGTTAGTTGACATATCATCTTACATGTATATCCTTATTTATGATGTGCATACATAGAATCTACTCTCTGTGTTTTCACATTTAATACATCATCATTAACCATGGGTGCAATGTTGTCTTCACTACAGTTTTATATCTCTGATGGACAGCTCCCCATGCCTTTCCTGATTTTAGCACCTGGTGACCAGTGCTCCAGCCTCTGCTTCCATGATCTACCTTAGATTCCACACATAAGGAAAATCAACTGGGATTTTCTTTCTGTGCCCAACCCACTGAGCCTGATATTCTGTAGGCATGCATGTGTTTTCACAAATGACAAGATGACCTTATTTTTTAGACAACATTACTAATTTTACAAATCTTGTCGTGGTTGCTGCTACTGACTGAAGCTATAGAGAACATGTGATCTAAGCCACATAATTCAGCATTTCATTTTATACCATAAAGAGTCATTGTATTTATTTAATCTATTTTCTAATATTCAAGTATTAGTCATTCTTCTCAGCCAATCAAAATTCTTCTCCAGTATTTGTTGGAACTTCCCTCCTTGTGGAAGTCAGACATTGGTTCGTCCAGGTACTCTTTCAGCTCCAGGGTAGGCATAAACCTAGCTGTTTACAATCAGATACATGTGTACTGAAACTGGTACCAGAAGGCAATGAGGTCAAAATAGAGCCGCTCTGTGGGAGCCCTCCCAGTGATGATTAGAGCAGCCCCATCTGTTTCTAGAAGAGCAATGTAAGAGAACTCAGGGCCACCATCTGCAAGGCCCTGAGCACAGCTGTGGAATTTGAATCCTCTGGTGACAGTAGCATCTGCTCCAGAGCAGAGCTGAAATGTGATTTTGAATACTCTTTTTATTTTAACAGCTCTCAACCTTGGCTTCCTAGGAATTACGTGATGTACCTATTTGTTTTTTTGAAAAGTCTTCTTGCTTTTTTAGACACTATGAATTCTTAATGCAATTAATGCATTAATTTCTCTTTGATGATAGGGATTCTACATTTGACTTCTTATTTCTAGTGTACCCTAAGAAATATAGATGTATAATATATGGGATAGACCCAGGAATTGCTTGCTGAGAAATTAAAATAGAAAATGAAAAACTGGATCATCTATTGGCATGAGTGAAACATACAAATCAAATTATAACAAGAGAGAGGAGGCCATGCACCGGAAAATAGCAGACCAAAGGTTGGTGAGGAGAAGCTGGAGAAGTTGAGGTGAGCTGGAGCTGCTGGAGGACCTGAAGAAGAAGCAGAAAAACCTGTGAATAAGACTATTTCTTCCAGTAATGGAGGGGGGAATTCCAGTCACAGCTCTGAGAAGTGATCAGCTGAAGAAGAAGCTGCAGACCTCCCAGCAAAGCCTACGAAGATCTCCAAGGTTGGATTTGCTGTAGGTAGTCAGACAACAAAGAAAGCATCAGCTATATCCATCAAACTTGGATCAAGTAAGCCTAAAGAAGCTGTTCTAACTCTTCCTCTAAAAATCCTTTCACTAGCAGCAGCTGTTAATGAGGATGAAGACAGTGAACCAGAGGAAATACCTTGAGAAGCAAAGATGAGGATAAAGAATATTGGAAGGGGTACACCAACATCAGCTGGACCATACCCTTTCAATAAAGGAAAGCATGGGTTTTCTGATAACCAGAAGCTATGGGAACAAAATATAAAATCTCATCTTGGAAATGTCCATGACCAAGACAATTAAATGTGTTTTGAATTAGGGTGTGGGGTAGATGTAAAGTAAAAAGGAATAGTTTCCTTTCTTTAAAAAAAATGGTATAAGTCTATCTTTGGAGCCACTTTTGATTTTGCTTTTTCATTTTTCTTTTTAAGATTGAGTAGTACACTAGTAAGTGAGAGTTTGAAATTTGAAGTAATTTATGTTTTGTATACAGATTTCAAGACATTTGTTAATTTTGTTTTCATGTGATTAGTTTCCAAAGGTTACAGATAATACAAGAAATCAGAAATGATACCTTTTAAGAATTGCATTTTTTTGTATGCAACTATTAGCACATTAAGAGGTAGGCAGAAAGTTACTATCTGTGTAAAACTGCATTCCTTTGCTCTCAAAACTGGCTCTCAGGAACAGCCTTAGAGAAAAGGGGAGGGCATTCATGTCAGAGAGAAAGCACTGCTTGGCTATTGACTGGAGGCAAATGTAGATGAAATGAAACAGCATTTTTCCCTTTGGGATTTGTTTTGTTTCAAGTGGCCGTATATTAGCTACTGCATTGCTGTCACTGGATACAGATGCTTAGTTCTTCTATAGAAAGTAACTTAAAAAAATGATGTGAAGTATTGAGTATTTGAAATAGCCCATTTTTGCCTTAATAGTCTTGTCTACCTTCATCAGTCTTCAAAGAACAGCCATTTGCCACCAAAGTAAATTAGTATTTTGAATATGCTTCTCTTGGTTTTCGTGTTAGCTAGCTCCTGTAAGCATTTCCACCAGAACTTGAAGTAAATCATAAGGAAGTTATTTATTTTAAAATACAGACCACCACCAAAAATTTAAATGTGCATAGTGCTTAAGTATTTGGCTGGCTTTTATTTTTTAAAAGGTATAAACACCAAAAAATTTAACATTGTACAAAGATGAAAAACAATAAGATGTACTTTCTGTAACTTTGTCTATGCATTTACATTAATACATTGTTAAGTAAAACTTGAATTGAGTTCATTACAGAATTTATTAAAACAGTTAATATGGTTTAAGTGTATACATATTAACCAGTGAGACATATTTTAGGTACTAAAAATGAAAGAAAATGCATTTTCAGACATATTTTATTGAACTACTCATCACATACACTCTTAAATCTGTGTACTGTAAGCTGTTTTGTATTACACATGGACTTTTTAATGTGACAGTTAAACACATGTTTAAAAGCATAGTCACTGGCAAAATAAAATGATACAATTATTTCTGTTAGAACTCCTACAGTGTTGAATTTGGAGGCAGCTTCAGACTATTTTATTGGTGGCTGTTACTTGCAGATCTTCTTCAATCGATAGTAACTCTAGGAAAGAAACCTATGCATATGCCTAATAAATTGTTCTTTTACATAAAAGTTTAGATTAAACCCCAAGTAAAACAATAGAAAGTTTTATAGAACTACTAGCTATTACATGATTTAATTATATCAAGATGTATGACTTTAACTTACTTTTATGTAGGCAAATTTAACTCATTTTTGTGCATTTTATTGTTTCTTAAAATAACATCCCTCTCCTACATACTCTTTTCTTGACCCAAATGAAATACTAATGTAAGGTCAAGATAAGAAGAGAGAAATGAAGGAGATGAAAGTCTTTATTAAAACAACCAATAAATTTTGTCAAACTAAAAATATATAATAAGAAACTCATCTAGAACATAATACCACATGACTACAGTAAATGAAATCAGTATGAACATACACAAAAAACTTAATACTCAAAGAAAAAAAAACATAATTTCTCATCTTGTTGTCTTATTATAACATCATAAAGTAAATGGATACTAAGAATACAAGGATATTGTATTAAGATATGAGTTGGCTACAATCAGTTCTTCCAAGAAATTAAAGATTAGACAATGAAGAGAGGACAAGGAAAAAAGCTAGAAAACATGACAGGGACAAAGCCATACATTTATGTGCACAAGACTGTTAAGGCAATGATCCTGAGAATCAATAGGTCTTTGAAACTAGCAGTTAATTGGTAGGATTCTCACCCTGACTAACTATATATGCTGATACCTCTGAACTAAGCAGTTGCACTGAAGATGGCAATGTATAATAGTAGCCTCATTCTTGGAATGCCTGTCATCTGGTCTTCTAAATACATACTGCTTGTCATATCATACCAATTATTGCCATACTGTCTCTCAAGTAAATGTTTGTTTTAAAAAAGGTAATAAATGAAAACAAGAGAGAAGAAAAAATGTCATAGGACTGTTCTGCTACAATGTTGTATGTGATTAGATTTCTAAATTTCTGTGAAAAATGTAATTATTTATTCCTATTTTTTTTTTTTTTGTCTTTTTGAGACAGGGTCTCACTATGCAGTTCAGGCTGGCCTTAAGTTCACTTTGTAGCTCAGGCTGGTCTCGAACTCACAACAATCCTCCTGCCTCAGCCTCCCGAGTGCTGGGATTACAGGCATGCGCCACCATGCCCGGCTTATTCCTATTTTTAAAAATATTTTTTCTTCATATTCTATAAGGACTTAAAGTTTAACATATCAATGTTTGATGGAAAAATACCTGTTGCAAGTTATGTGCAAGATGTTTGATATTGAGACAGAGAGTTAAGTTAGGCTCACCTGCCTATGTTGTAGGGTTATAATTATAAGCTTCTGTTCTGAAGGGGTAACAACCTAAGTTTTTTCAAGGTAAGTGAGGACTTAGGATAGGAGAACCTGTACTGTAACATCATGTAACTCAGTTGTGTCCCAATTTTTATGATCTAGGAAACTATGGAGTCCTAAAGGAAAGTGATCAATGATGGAGTGTGCCTAAGGAGAGTCACATTAAGGAAAAGCATTTTCTCAGGGTTTCTCAGAGAGCAAATTGGTCAAGCAATGACAGTGACTCATCCACATGGCTGACACTGACAATGGATTTACAAACTGCGATACTGGGTTCCAGGATAAATCCTGAGGGCATTTGAATGACCTTGTCACATACAAAAGTTCCATTTCTTGTTATATAGGTCTTGCTTTACCTTGGTCTTAACAATTCAGTAGAAAAGTATAAAAATGAAGTATAAAAAGTAAAGTCATATTAATATGCTGAGCTGTAAAAGGCTCAAGTCAGCAACTTCTGACAGAAGACCCACTACTATTATGGACTACTGGACTATATTGGAATATTTTGCTAAACTCACACACCTACAATATTTAAATGGCAATGGAATACCCTTCTCTGACAAAACTAAACAAAAAAGGGGATACAAATGAATGACCATTTTGTATCTGTGTATTCAAAATAGTATAGATATATAGCTACATTTTCTTAATTCAATGAATAGAAAGATTTGTTGTAATAGAGTTTTTGGACAGGAGATCATGTGTGGATCTTGTACTATGAATAACCACTAAGAAGACAACAATATGCATTGTGTTAATTATTGAAACTGTCCTACTAATTGGCTTTGAATCTCTCATTGCTATTTGTTTCTCATTAAAGTTATGAAAAAAAATAAAAATAAAATTAGTGCTTCTCTTCTTTGTGACAATCAATTACACCTAATTCAAAGCAACATGGTACTGTTGAGTGTTTTGGAAAATGGGTTCCATCTGGTAATTTAGAAAAAACATTCATTAAATGGTCAGATTTTTAGTGTTTTATAATTTTAGAGTTTCAGGTTATTGATTTTTGGTAGTTCAAATTATACAAAATGAGATCAGGACATTTTTTCTTTTTCATTAAAACAAAAAAATTCAATGTCAGTAAAAGACGAGTTTATAGCTGAATGGGCTATTAAGAGCTGTGGTGTGGTCAGAAGAAGCAAGCCACTGGGCACAGCATGAGCTAGGAACATCTTCCTAGCTAGCTGCCTCCTTGTCTCTCTTTCCCAGTGCCATGGGAGGGGCAGTTCTTTTTTGCTAAACTCTTTCACCACGCAGTTTCTGCCTTGGAATCAGCCAACAAGGGACTGAAGCTGTAAGCCAAAATAAACTTCTCCTTCTCCAGATTGTGGGTTTCAGTTACCATGTCAGTTATAGGAGAGTGAAATAGCAAAACTGGGGTAATTTCTGTGATTGTAAGCGACTGTGTGATTTAGAAGCCTTTGGAATGGCTTTACAGGAGAGTAAAGTAAAAGAAGCACTAGAAAGCTGTAAATGTTGATGGGTGATGCTGGTCAAAGCTCAGATGATTAGAATGTGCACAGAAATGCAAACCATAAAGGCCAGCCTCATTAGGTTTTGCTTAGAAACAGGGGCTCCTCACACAATTGGACAAGTCATCTGTGTTATGCCCTGGTAGAAAATGTGCCTTCATTTTGCCTGTGTCTTGAGATTTGTGGAAACTAGGATTAATGGTGATGGACTTCTTATTTATCTTGCAGAGGAAATTTCAAGATATCCTAGTGTCAGGCTGCGCTAGTTATTGCTGGCTGGTTTGGCCAAATTTATAGAGAAATTTAGGAGTAAATGACAGTTACATGATTGGAAAAAATTACAGTTTTATGAGAAAGGAAGTACTTGCAAAATTGGAGTAATGAAGTATATGCTCGCTAAAATTGTTAGTATTAAAAGAAAATCTAAGTAGTTTGCATCAGGACAGTTGAAAAGATGTTTTGAAGGCATCCTAGAAAATAAGATTTCATTCTTCACAGGCTCAAGAGCACAAAAGAGTAAAGTTTTCATTTGAAAAGAGAGAATCTGGGCGCCCTGCCCATTTAGAGATAGAAAATGAAATATTTCTTTAATACAGGCCAATGGGGAATCCAGAGGACAGGGCAGCCAGTGTCCAAAGGGCTACAGCTTAAGCTCATGACGTAGATTGTTGTTATCTATATGATGCTGGTTTGATAGGAATGCAGTGTGCAAGAGTTGTACAGCCACAGAGCTTTCATTGTAATGCTCAGAAAGCCAACAACTGCACCTCTCAGAGGATGGAGTATGAATCTGTGAGAGTGAAGTCAAAGGTATAGTAGAGACACCTAGAATGTGGAGAGGATGGGATCATGGAATGTCTTCCGGGGAAAGCTAGAAGCAGTGATTGAGTCAGAGAGAGAGAGAGAGAGAGAGAGAGAGAGAGAGAGAGAGAGAGAGAGAGAGAAAGACAGAGAGACAGAGACAGAGACAGAGACAGAGACAGGCAGAGACAGAGACAGACAGAAATAGAAAGATAATGAGAGACAGAGAAATTCAGAGATAGATAAGCAGAGACAGAGAGAGAGAGACAGACAGAAAGACAAAATGAGAGACAGAAAGACAGAGAGAGCGATAGAGAAATAAAGGGATAGATAGAGAGAGACACACACAGACAGAGAGACAGGAAGATAGAGAGGGGGAGAGAGAGAGAGAGACACAGAGAGACAGAGAGGTGGGGACAGAGAAGCAATGCTGTAGGGACAGGGATTCTGAAGCCATTTGAGTTTATTTTTTCACCCTATACTGCCCTGGGTGCTAGAGATAGCACTTCAGAATTTAGTGTCTACTCTTCTAGATTATAGTTTTACTTTGGTCTCATTCCATTCTGTCCTCTTGTTCCTTCCCTTTGGAAGGAGAATGTTCATCCCGTGCCATTGATTTTTGGAAGTGTTTCACTTCTTTTTGATCTTCACAGATGCTCAGAATGAAAACTTATAAATGTGACTGTTTACATATGAAATGTGCCCCCCAAAGATTCACATGTTTATTCAGGTTTTTTTTTTTTTTTTTTGCCTCCCTAGTGCTGGGATTACAGGTGCGCACCACCGCGCCCGGACTCCATTGCCGGCTCAGCGCACCCGAAGGCAGGGCTGGCGCGGCAAGCGGAAGGAGGGATCGAATCCTGGTCGCTGCGCTTACCTAACCAAGCGCTTAGTCCGCTGAGCTATACTGCCTGCCCTTATTTAGGGTTTTTAAAAAGTGATTGGATCATGAGTGTGCTCTACTCATTAGTGGGTTGGTCCACAGAAGAGTGCAGAACTGACTGCTGTTAGGAAGCACAACTTAGAGAAAGCTGAGCGCAGGAGGCATGACCTGGAAAGTGCATCTCCCTCACTGACTCTTCCCTTTTCTCTCTGCTTCCTGGCTGCGATAGATGAACAGCTTTCCTCTGGCTCACCCTTCTGCATGCCACTTCTGTGTTGGAGCCAGCCCACACTGGACTGAAACGGTTTTGCCAAAGTCAAACTCTTTGCTTTAGGTTGGGAGTGTCAGATACTGTGCTCTAGTGATGGAAAAGTGACTAGGATATCATGGTACCCTGTCCAAAGAGCCACAGGGAAGTATTTCAAAAGGTCAGTCTTCCCACTGGTGGGACAAAATCCTACACAAATTAAAGACAGCAAAGGTTTATTTGCCTTAAGAATTCAGAGCTTTTGGTTCATGTTTGGTTGTTTTCAAGGAAGAAAGGTTGTGGTAGGGCATAGCAGATCAAGGGTGCTAAAAATCAGAACACAAGAGAAGAACTACCAGTGAGGGACAGCTGTCCCCCAAAGCCACACCCCTAGTGGTCCACATCCTCTACCTGCACTTGGTGATAGCACATTGGTGGATTAATCAATGCATGGGCATAGCACCATCATTGCCTGATCATTTCTCCAGGAGTCTCTTAATCCACCACTTTGACAGTTACAATTAAGTGGCATGCCTGACTTCCTGAAAGCCTGGTGCTTGAGAACTCCCAAGAATGACAGAGTATGTAACAGCTTATGGTAGCTGACAAACAAGGCAAAGAGATGCTCTCCAGGAGGAAAGTTTCCCCAGTACGGTGAGTTCAGAGTAGAATTCTTAAACCTGAAATTGGAACCCCTGCCAAAACTGGTGATGTCTGAAGTAACATTCAGAGCCAAAGAAGGATGTCTATTTAGAGAGAGATAATCAAACTGTAAAATTTACTGTGCTTTGTTCTCATCAAAGAGAATAAATCAGGAAATAAACATTCCTAGACTCTTCAGCGAAATGGAAATTAGGAGACTTCAAACCACATAAACACATCAGATCAGCTGCTCAGGCAGAGGGCAATGGTACCTAGATATCATCCCAGCACCCAATGCCAGCTAGCTAAGAATATTTTTCACTATGCTCAGATGCCATTTTTGAAAATAAGGCTGGATGGAGCAGCTCCTCAAATGCTATCTCTGTATCTGTAGCTGTATCTGTACCTGTATTTCTCTCTCTCTCTGTCTCTCTGTCTCTGTCTCTCTCTCTCTCTCTCTCTCTCTCTCTCTCTCTCTCTCTCTCTCTCTCACACACACACACACACACACACACACACATCATCTATATCTATACTATGAAAGGCTTGATTTTGACATAATTGAATTTTTCCCTGAATAAATGTACTCTATGCTACATTTGGTGGAGTCATGTTACGTTAGATATTTTAAGTATATTTTTCCAATAGAATGTTTGTCTTTTACAGCAAAAAACAAAGAGATAGGGATAGTAAATACATGTGCTTTTTTTCTGTGTGTGTTTCTGGAGATTGAACTTAGCCATTGAATAGGGCTGAGCTCAAACTTGCCATCTTCCTACCTCAGCCTCCTGGAGGACTGGGTAGTATTATTATTATTATTATTTTTTTTTTGTCTTTTTTGAGACAGGGTCTCACTGTGCAGTTCAGGCTGGCCTTAAGCTCACTTTGTAGCTCAGGCTGGTCTCGAACTCACAACAATCCTCCTGCCTCAGCCTCCCTAGTGCTGGGATTACAGGCATGCGCCACCACGCCCGGCAGTGGGTAGTATTATATGTTTTCCATAAATGGTAGTCGATTTTTCGGGGAATTTAGCAGCCTTGTGTTATAGAGGCACTTGTAGGGCTGGCCAGGCACACTTGCTTTACTGTCTCATGGTTGTGATTACCAATGAGGTACATCAAAAATCTCTGGGTGGTTACTCAGGACCATACGGGATACCAACGGGAACAATGGAGTTTCTTAAAGAAATTCAACTACAAGGATCAGGACAATGTCTATTATACATTTCAGGTTTTATGTATTCTTTTGTGTTCTTACACTGGTGAGACAATACTATATTCGCACATGGGGGTCTGATTTATTTCACTTAATAAAGCAAAAAATTCCAACTTGGAGAACATGTATGGTGATAAGATAGAATGGGTACATGCTAGAAATCAATTAGTAGCCTAGAAATATAGCCTCTAGCTGCATCCACTTACCTATAAAGGCTTCAAGTTCGCTTTTCTTCATAACTGAGTAAATATCACACTGCATAAATACACCATATCTTTTTTATCCATATTTTCAATGATTTGATTGGCATGGAAGCCAAATAAGGAATTCTGGTCTATGTAGGTAGGTCATGGGGAGATTCTCTTGGGTACCATATAGGGTCTCAGGCCCATTCTTTTTGAGTATTGTTCTCATACTCAAAATTCACAATTATGTCAGGATACTTGGTTAGAAAAATTAGTCAGATTGACAGCTACGTCATCATACTTGCTTCTCTAAATTTGTTCATCTATTCTGAATTAGGATAGACATTACCTATTTTCATTCATCTTTTAATGGCAAAGTTTCCATATAATCTTTGGTAGTGATGTGCATCTTGTAAGGGATATGTGATTACTGATATTACCATCTACACAGATATGTCTCACTCTAGATAATAGCATACCCCATATGTGGCATTAACAGGTTCCTGTGGTAAAAGAGTGCTTTGTGTAGAGACTTTTAAAGCTCAGTGTTCCCTAGAATCAATGCACCAGTGACTTCACCTGAAAAATTTGTCCCGTCATACTGTCTACACCAAGATCTACTGCATCATGGGCATTTGGTTTCTAGACTCTAAATACTGATTTGTAGATAATGACTTCTTGTAGTTCAGAGAGTGGCAGATATATAGGTTTTACAGTACCTGTTGGTCAAAGTGGTCCCTAGTTAAATTCTATTATATCCTTCCTATAATATAATAGAATGTTCTGTCAAGGCACATTGGTTCTTTTGAGTCATAAAATTCTCTTGTAAGTCTTCTCCTTCCAATGTTGTGCCTAGCTACACACTGTAGGACAAAACATACTGCTCCTCAAAATCATATCATATATACATTTTCCCTTTTCCTCAAGGTCTCACTTTGCTTTATGCCTTTTTCTCATCCCATTTTCTTCCTTCCAACTGACCAGATTCTTTCCCTTTCACAATATCTAGTGTATCTTTCAGATTTTATTTACTCTTTCAGGTTCTCACTCTAGCAAGATGATACAAGGTTTGCACATGTAGCTCTCATTTATTTCACTTACCAATACAGTTTCTAGTTCCATACATTTACCGAAGAAAGCCTTGCATTCATAGTTTTTATAGCTGAGTAATACTCCATTATATAAAAATGCCATATCTTTCTTTTCCATTCTACAGTTGATAGAACTTTTGTTTGTTTCCAAGATTTAGCTATGACAGTCACACTGCTATAATATACATGGGCATGCATATATCACTGTGATACAATATTTTCAATTATTTTGGAAAAAAGAACTAGGAGGAGCATACTTGGGTTAAATGAGACCTGCAAACATAACTCTTTTGAGTAATCTCCAAACTGATTTCTATAATGGTGGTATCAGCCTGAACTCCCACCAACAGTGCAGAAGGGTTTCTTTTTCCACATAGCCTCTCCAGCTTGTGTTATTGGTTGATTTTGTGATCATACCCATTCTTTCTTGTGCAAGATGGCATCTCAGCCCTTTTAATTTGCATTGCTTGAATAATGAATGATGTTGAACAGTTTTTCATAAATTTATTTGCCATTTGTATGTCTTCATTTGTGAAAGTTATATTCATCTCAGATGCCCATATTTGGATTGGGTATTTGAATTTTGGAGGACTGATCATTAAAAATTATTTGTATATTTTCGATAGGAGTCTTTTGTCTGAAGGACAGTCTGCTATAATTTTTTCCCAATTCGTAGGTTTTCCATTTACTCTGTTGGAGATTTCTTTTGACTTGCAGAAACTTTTCAAAAAGATGAGATCTCAATTGTTAATTCTTTGAAGTAGTTTCCAGGCAGTTTGATATTTGTTCATATATTCTTTACCTACTTCTGTGTCCTTAAGCTCTCTACATACTTTCCCTTGCAGAAGATTTAGTGTTTCTATTTTAATATTTAAATTTGACTGCAGTTTTGGTCATGTTGATACACACGGGTCTGTTTTAAGCATTCTGCATGTGGAAAGCCAGTTTTTCTAGCATTGTTTGTTAAATAAGCCTTCTTTCTTCCAGTGAAGATATTTAGCTCCTTTGTCAAAAATAAGGTGTCTGAGTGTGTTTGTAATAGTGTCTTCATCTTCTAATCTGTACATGTATCCTAAGGTCTGCCTTTATGCCAGTACCATGCTTATTTTTTCATAGTGGCTTTGTAGTATAATTTCACATAAGTAGTTGTGACATCTCCTGCATTTCTTTTGCTTTTTTATGTATTTGGTAGAGGGTGTCAATTTAAAGCTCAGACTCACAGTATTCCTCCTGTTTTCAGGCCCCACAGTGTTGGAATTACAGGTGTGCATGACTATGCCCATTCTCTTTGGCCAGCTCAGTGTGCCCAAGGGTGGGCCTGCCTTCCATTTGTTACTGAGGATTGCTTTTGCTGTTCTAGGTCTCTTCTGTTTCTAGATGAATTTGAGGAAAGTTTCTAGCTCTGTGAGATATAAATCTGTATAACAGTTTTGGGATTACAGCCGTTTTCACAATGTTAGTTCTTCTTACCCAGGAGTAAGTTGTATCATTCAATTTTCTGAAATCTTCAATCTCTTTTTTTCAGAGTACAGTAATTTTCAGTGTATAAATCTTTTACTTCTTTTGGGAGATTGATTTGTAGCCATTTCATTTTTGTATATGTTATTGCAAATGGTGTGGCTTCCATAATTACTGAGTACATTTACTGTTTGTGTATAGACGTGTTATTGATTTTTTGAGTGTTGACTTTGTATCCCGCTATGTACCAAATATGGTTATTAAATCTACAAGTCTGGTGTATTTTTTCAGGTCTCCTATGTACAGTATCGTGCCATCTGCAAAGAACATTAATTTCACTTCTTTCCAATCATTGTTCGTACCATTTCTTTCTCTTTTTTGTTTGTGTGGCTAATATTTCCAGAACTATATATTGAGCAGGAGTGATGAAAGTGGTCATCCATCTCCTGTTCCTGATTTCAAAGTATAGGCTTCCAGTTTTTGCCCATTTAGTATGATGTTGGCTGTTTATCATAGATGGCTTTTATCGGATTGAGGCAAAAGCCATCTATTATAATTTTCTGCAGGGATTTATTAGTAATGAATGCTGAACTTTGTGAAAAGCTCTTTCTACATCTATTGAAATGATCATGTGGTTTTGTCTTTTGCTCTTTTGAATTGGTGTATTATATTTATGGATGTGCATATATTAAAACATCCCTGCACCCCTGGGATGAATCCCCCTTGGTTATGATATAAAATCTTCGTAATAATTTGCTGAATTATGTTGGCTAATATTTTATTGAGGTTTTTTGCATCTATATTCATTACGGAAATTGGCTTGTACCTCTTCTTCTTGTTATTTATTTATTTATTTATTTAGCAGTACTGGGAATTGAACTCAGGACCTTGCACTTGCCGGGCAACACTTATTCTACTAAGCTATCTCCCCAGCCCCTATTGCTATTCTTTTTGGTTGGTTTTTCTATGGTTTTGGTATCAGCAGGATACTTACCTCCCAAACTTTGGAATCATTGCTTCCCTTTAAATTTCACTGCAAATTTTGGTAAGAGTTGGGCTTAGATCTCTAAATTTCATGTAGAATTCAGTCATGAATCTATGAGGACATGGACTTTTCTCTGTTGGTACTTTTTATTACATTTTCAATTTTATTGACTGATATTGGGTTATTCAGAATTTTTGTATCTTCTTGATTTAGCTTTGGTAGTTCCTATGTATCTAAGAATCTGTCCTTTTTTCTGTTTTTCATTCTGTAAGAGTAAAGATTTTGGAACTAGGTATGATGATCTTCTGAATTTTTTTAGGCCCCAGAGTGATTTCACCGTTTTCATTTCTTATTGCAATAATTTGAATTTTTTAATTTCCTTTTTTATGACAGAGTTGGCTAGTGTTATCAATTTTATTGATTCTGTATAGAATCAACTATTTGACTCATTAATTCTTGCTAATATTTTCTTCATCTCTATTACATTTATTGCTGTTCTGACATTTATCATTCCCTGTCTTCCTTGGGTTTTGGAATTGAGTTGCTCTTCTTTTTCTAGGTATTTTGGATGCAGTATTAGATTGTTTATTTGGGTACAATTGATTTTCTTGATGTTAAAATTTGTCATTATAAATTTCCCACTTAAGACAGCTTTTATTGTATCCCACAAGTTCTGGTAAGTTTTATCTGCATTTTTGTTTGATTTAAAATACTGTTTAATTTCTTCCTTAATTTCATCTGTAATCCACTGAGTGTTCAAGAGGGTATTATTTAGGTTACTTGTGTTTATGGAGTTTTTGGTGTTTCTTTTGTTGATAATTTCCAATTTCATTGCACTATGGTCAGATAATATGCATGGAATAATTTGACTTCTTTGCATTTACATAAGCATATCTTATGTAGTAGCCTGTAATTATTTTGGAGAACATTTCATGTGCAGCCCAAAAGAATATATATTATGATATTGTTGGGTGGAACACACTGTAAAGATTTAATAAATCCATTTCTATATAAGTTCGGTTTAGTTCTGTATTTCTTTACTGACCTTTTGCACAACTGATCTATTCAGAGCCTTACACGTATTAGACAAGTGTGCTAGTGAGTCACTATATCAGGCTTCATTCACAGTTGTACTTGCTGTAGTTAGATTATTCACATTGGCTTCAACTATCTCACTATTTTTTCTGTGCTTCTGAATTTGTGTTTATATACTTTTAAGAATCAATTTTTTTATTTTTCAAGATGTGGATAAATGTTAGTTGATTTTTTTTCTATTAAAATATTTTTATAAGTGCTTTTAAAAATCTGTTTGCACATCTGCTTCTTTCTCAGAGTTGTTCTCATTGTTTCTAGGGATGGCACTACAGTTGTTTTAGTCTATTGGTTTGGTTTTTGGCCACTCCACCTTTAGGAAATTAGATTTTCCCTAGATAGCTATTTGCATGATGTCACTCTAGATTGTCACTCTAGATTGCAAGGGCAATCTAACCAGATTATAACCATATCTAGCATCCATTGTGCCACTAGCACTGTAATACAAAAACAAAGACACAAAAATGAAAACTAAAATTTTGGTAAAGGGATTCAGGATTACACGTCTCTCCTGATGTCTCTGGATGTCTGCTGATACTGGTTTCTCTGCATAATCTTTCTTTCTCCACTTTCAGCTCCTGCACCCTGCACCCTTCCATCTCATCCTTGCTCACCTCAGTTTATTCAGTGGTTACATATTCAGGACATTGCTTTAGCTCTTTACTGTACACCTTCACAATCACAATGGGTGTTCTGGGATTTTATTCTAGACATCTGTTGCCTCCAGGATAATTTATATTCCTCACTTCTCTTGCCATATGGGTTGAGCTGTCTCAGCTGATTTTGACTTTTGAAAATAAATTTTACTCAACTTAGTTTCTTCATTAATTATTTTGTTTTCCTTGCTGGTTTTCTTTTTCTCTGGGGAAAGAAAGGAAACCTAATGAAATGGACCCTAACCACTCATACTAAAAACTGTGGAAAAGTGACAGTTGTCTTTTCTTACCATATATACTCTAAGCTTACTGATTAATGAGAGATGTTGGAATATTTGTGCTGAAACAGTCTGCTTTTGGAATGGGCATGAATGAGTTTGTAATTCTATTTTCACTCTTATGTAAATGTAACCTTTATACATTATATATGTGAAGGCTCAGCATTGCCAGACTCTGGACCAAAAGGAAGTATGTCAGCATTCTGCTTTCACCAAATGTCAAATCCTAACAAACTACAAAACTCTTATGCATCATTATAGAGCATACTTTAATAATTTAAGATGAGGAAGCATATCAATCTGGCCTAGGGGATCAAGTCACAGACTGATATGATATGCTTTTCATGTGGGGAGCCATCATATTTTGCTTGTCACTCTCTCAAACTACAAACTTTAAATGTCTGTAATATTAATTTAATCTCGATCTTTTCATATTTACATGTAAATTAGAGGGAAATTTTTCATTACATTTCTTTTGTTACTGTTACCCATTTTGAAAATATGCCCTGTCTCCTTAGCTCTCCCTCAGTTTTTTCAATAGAATTAATCTCCATTAATCCCTAGAGACCGAAAGCAGAGTTAATTTGGAGTCAGCATAATAAATCCTAGAGAAGGATTTTATATCTTTTTAAAAACTTAATTAAAAGCATATTGCTTAATAGGCATACATGGACTTTTTTTCAGTTTGATAGCTACAAATCTTTTTTTTGGAGAAAGTGATTTATGCAAACATCCTCTGCAAACAGCAATCATTTTTTTTTGATTGTCAGAGATTAAGATAAAATCCTCCTGCATAACACAGTTTATTATGGGTATGTGTATGAATAATCTGTTTGACACATTGAAAAATTCTATGACTTTCAAATATAATTTTATTTTATTCCTGCAATTTTACCATTTTGAGTTAAACATCATTTAATTTGGACTCTGAGGAAAGTAGAAAATGAATTTGTAAAAAAGAACCTTCCTTCAAGAAAGTAAAGATGAATGTACTTAAAATCTAAATTGATGACAGAAAGACAAAGGTCACCCCTTATGCATATATAAATAAAAAGCTCCTCGCAGTAGATGAAATTACATATTTTTAGATGAAGTTACAGAATTAAAGAACTAGAAGGCAACAGAGATTACTTGTTCTATTATCTCACCTGAGTTCAATTCCAATGTATAGTTTGACCTATATAATGTAAAATATATTCCTTGCAATATGCTACATTCTGTTCTTAAAAACTTATGTTCTTTCTATACTGAAAGTAATGTGTATTTCTAATAAGGGTACATAGGATGCTTCAAAGTAGCTTTTGTTTCTTACTTAAAACTTTTTCCTTGCCTAACATCTCCAGTTCACTCAGTTATATAAAAATAATAGGATGTGGGTCCATTCAAATGCTTTTTCTTGTATTTCAGTGTGCAAAGCTAAAAAAATAGACCTGACTAAACTAAGTTTAATTTATATCTGTTCCATGGAAAGTTTTCTAAAATTGGAATGTTGTAAAAAAATAATATTTAACTTTGGCCTCTCTCATTTAAAATATTTTTAGTGCATAAAATATTGAGATCTTATTCTTTTGACTAAACCACTGCCAAGAATTATAAGCTATATCCTTCTCAATGTAGACATTTCATATAAATACATTAATCCCTTGAGATAAGTACTGTATATGATGTTACCATTACTATTTTTATCTACCTCTAACATGAAGAGACAGAATGAAATTAAAATTGCTGTACAGGAACATCAACAGAAGGAGTGAGATTTTGTTCCTTAACTGAGCCCAGTTTGAGGAGCCTAACATACCTTTGATGTCCATCAAATTGATAACAAACATTCCATCAGATGATTTCCATTCAGTGCTTCCCTTGTTGCCAATAATGTACTAAATACTGAGCAGAGACAATAATGAAGCATAAAACACAGTTCTTGTCTTCAACACTGTCACTGCTTTGGGGAGACCAGGCTATAAATGAAACTATTAAGGAATATAATAAATCTCTTAGACTACTGAGCATGTAGTATGCACTTGAAAAGATAAATTCTTAGCATCTAATTTAGTTAGCAACAAAAGCACTTACCCTGTCTAGTGCTATAGTTTCATCCTTAGTAATATCACCCAATAACCAAAATGACATTTATCAGAGATCATGATAAAGTGTTCTTTATTGGAAAGAAAATCCTAGTAAGTGAAAGCAATAAATGCTTTAAAATTAAATGTATTAAATTTCTACTGTGTTGTTATCCAACTTGATTATTAGAAATGTGTTTCAATTTCTTCAGTTCCCTTGTGACTTTTAGAGTAAAGTTTAAACAGTCAATGAGGACTAAGCACCTGCTCAGGCAAGCGTGGAGACCCAGGTTCAATCTCTAGCACCACGTGTCACACCGGTCCTGCCCCTAGGTGCACAGAGCCAGTCACTGAAACCAGGCATAGAGACACACCCTTGTAATCCCTGCACTGGGAGGCTGGAAACAGGAGCATCACTAGGAGGCCAAACTGCCTAGTGACATCCTGTACCAAATAAAATAAAATAAGGTTTGAACAGTTCCTAATGTTGTTGTTATTTAATAACTAACAACTACATAGTTCCTTTAACTGATTGTACGTAATTCATTTTAAAAACTTTATATTTTAATATCTCTTATTTATTCAGTGTGTTTGTTCATTCAGATGCCTGTGGACTATTCAAGTTTTTTAATGCATTTAGTACAGGATCTACAGGATCTCACTATACAGATTGGACTCATAGTGGTACTTCTGTTTGCACCCTGCCAACCACTGGGGTTACAGGCATGCATCACCATGCCCATTCTCCATTCCTATCTCGACATGTCCTGGGGGCAGGGCTGGCACAGCACAACAAAGATCAATCCTGGTCCTTGAGTCTGCTTAAGCAGGTGCTTTAATCTGCTAAATTATCTAGCCAGCTTACTCAGTTCTTTAATTTACATTGTCTATCCCTGTTACCTCTCCCAAGGTTTTGCTTACATCTTGTCTTCTCCTTGGGACACAATGTTAGTCATACTGATTGCATCTCAGTCAGACCCCACTATACTTTAATATTCATCATAAGAACATATATACTATATATATATATATATATATATATATATATATATATATATATATATATATATATATATACTGCTATGGCTATAGTTGCTATTCTTTTAGTTTCTTTTTTTTTTTTTTAAAAAAAACTCTTTTCTAATATCTTCTGAAAGTCCCTGGATTATTTTGGATATTAGTTGTATCTTCTGTGATCATGATCAGTACATCTTTGATGTGTTTCTTTATTCCCTCTTGTATCCTTTTGAGTAATTCAGTGTGTGTCTTATGCTACTCTGTCTATTGTGACCCCTGGCTTGGCTCATAGAGTTGGAAGTTTTGGGGAACATTTGATTGCCTTATCTTCTCTTGTTTCTATTGTTTTGTTTCTTCATTTTGCCTTGTGCTGGGATTTAGTATGAAGAAAGGGATTATGAATAAGTTGGTTCTAGTGCAGTTTTTTAAATTTTATCTATAAAGCATTTAACCCCTCCTGTATACAACTCACTCCTTTTGAAGAAAAAAATTGAAATGTAAGCCTGTGTAAGATTTGTAAATTTATAGTGTCTTTCTTTGTAAGGTTAACACACTACCCAATGTGTTTTTTTTAAATTTATTTTTTATTTTATTGAAGTGCAAATATCAGACAGTTTTAAGACACCTTAACAAGACAGATTCGATAAATTAATACATTGCAAACTGTTTTCATACTGTTTTGGTCTATCTAGATCTTAACCATCCAGCAGAAAAGTATAAAAATGAAGTATATATCGCGGGGCCATAATATTAAGCTGAGCTGTAAATGGCTATGGTCGACAACTTCTTTGAATAATTCACTGTTGTTGTGGAATGCTGGACTGTGTTGGATTGTGTTGTCGAGTTCAAGCACCTAAGGTAGTTGAATGACAGTGGAATGCCCACCTTTGACAGGTGTAGACAAAGGAAGGGTTGTAGAAATAAAAAATCATGATGTGTGTGTATAGACAGTACAGTTGGGATAGATAACGCTGTGCTTCTACACAATCCTATGAGAGGCAAGATCTGCACTGATGGTGTTTGGACAGGATATTATGTCAGCTTCTAGTACTATGGTCATCAACTAGGAAAATACTTATTGAATTTTTGATATAATTCAGGTATAAAAAATAAGATAAGTAAACAGCTACACTCTTAATTTACTGATAAGAGATATCTGCTATAATAATGTCTGTAAGTATAATATCATGTATGTACCTTGTACGATATCTTCTCCTTCTTCAGCCTCTGCTTCCACAGAATTCATGCCCACCTCTTCATAATTCTTCTCCAGGGCACACAGATCCTCCCAGGTCTCAGAGAATTCCCCTTCCTCCATGCCTTCTCCTATGTACCAGGGCACAAAGGCCCGCTTGGCATACAAGAGATCGAACTTGTGGCCCAGGCAGGCCCAGGCCTCAGCAATGGCAGTGGTGTTGTTCAGCATGCACACGGCCCACTGTACCTTTACCAGGTCTCCCCCTGGGATTACAGTTGGGGGCTGGTAATTAATGCCCACCTTGAATCCAGTCGTGCACCAGTCCACAAACTGGATGGTGTGCTTGGTTTTGATGGTGGCGATGGCAGCATTGACATCTTTGGGAACCACGTCTCCCCTGAACAACACGCAGCAGACCATGTACTTGCCATGGTGAGGGTCACACTTGACCATCTGATTGGCTGGCTTGAAGCAGGCATTGGTGATCTCGGCCACAGACAGCAGCTTGTGGTAGGCCTTCTCGGCAGAGATGACCGGGGCGTAGGTGGCCAGGGGTAAGTGAATGCAGGGGTACAACACCAGGTTGGTCTGGAACTCTGTCAGGTCCAAATTCAGGGCCCTGTCGAAGTGCAGGGAGGTCGTGATGGAGGACATGATCTGCCCGATCAGATGATTGAGGTTGGTGTAGGTGGGACACTCGATGTCTAGGTTGTGCAAACAGAGGTCATAAATGGCTTCGTTGTCCACCATGAAGGCACAGTCTAAGTGTTCCAGGATCATGTGCGTGGTCAGGATGAAGTTGTAGGGCTCCACTGACGGTCGTGGACACCTGAGGGGCTGGGTAGATGGCAAACTCCATCTTGACTTCTTGCCATAGTCCACCGAGAGCCGAGACACGAACCTGGAGCTGGTGCCACCTCCAAAGCTGTGGAAGATGAGGAAGCCCTGCAGGCCTGTGCACAGATCCGCCAGCTTGCGGATGCGGTCCAGGATCAGGTCCACTATTTCCTTGCCAATGGTGTAATGGCCTTTGGCATAATTATTAGCTGCATCTTCCTTCCCCAAAATCAGCTGCTCTGGGTGGAAGAGTTGCCGGTAGGTCCCTATGCGCACTGCATCTACCACAGGGGGCTCCAGGCCACAACCACTGCTCTGAGCACGTACGTGCTTGCCAGCCCCAGTCTCACTGAAGAATGTGTTGAACAGTCATCCCCGCCACCGATGGTTTTGTCACTAGGCATCTGATCATCACGTTGGATTCCATGTTCAAGGCAGTACAATTCCCAGAAGGCATTGCCGATCTGGACACCTGCCTGTCCTATGTGGATAGAGATACACTCCCTCATGACGGTTCCAGTCGCCTGCGCACGGCTCTTGAGGAAGCACTTAAATTTGATTAAAATCACATATTACAATTACTTAGCACAAATCTCCATTAGGTTCACATTTCAAAGTATTCCACTTTTTCAATATCACTTTAATTACTAAACATTTAATGAACATGACTCTTATATCAAATAAAATATATTAATGTATGATACACGGTTCCTTCGAGTTTAGCTAACTTGGGAGGTACATTGATTCTCTGTAAAAGTTAATAAGAGAGGCTGGGCTGGGGAGTTAGCTTGATGGTTTAATCACCCATCTGGCAAGTGCAAGCACCCAGGTTCAATTCTCAGTACCCATTCTCTGCTGGTTCCACAGTGCCCACCATTGAAATGAGTGTGGTGATTCACACCTGCAATTCCAGCACTTTAGAGGCTGAGACAGGTGGACCACAACCAAGCTGAAGAGTGAGACCCTCTAACAAACAAAGAAACAAATAAATAAATCTTTAAAAATAAAAATAATAATATTCAGAAGCATAGTGATGTAAGCTCAACAGCCTCTGTTACAGACTAATAATATCATTCAGCTTCTCTTCTGGTTGTTTAACAACTAAAGTTTGCAGACTAAAAATTAGAGAAAAAAGAGAGGCTACAAAGATCGCCAATATTTTGACCCTAGCCCTTCAAGGTCAGTGAGGACTCAGTTCATAAGAGAACAGGTGCTGTGACACCTTGTAACTCAGTATTGTCCCAAATTTTCTGATCAAGGAGATTATGGGGCCACAGAGGAAAGTGATCCATGATATATAGTGTGCCTAAGGAGAGTGACCTAGAGAGAAAAAATTCTCTCAGGCTTTCACAGAGAGCAAATTGTTCAAGCAATAGCTGTGACTCATCCAGATAGCTAACAATGACAAAAGATCTACAAGGTGCTATACAAGGTTTCAGGGTAAATCTTGAGGGGATTTAACCTTGTTAGATACAAAGTTACATTTTGAGTTATATAGATCTTGTTTTAACTTTGTCTTAATCATCCAGCAGAAAAGTATAACCACTAGGTATAAGAAGTAATGGCATATTAATATGCTGAGCTGTAAAAGGCTCAAGTCATCAACTCTAGACCATTGCCAGTTCTGCTGATAACCTACCACTATTACAGACTATTGGACTATATTGGGTTATTTTGCTGAATTCAAGTACCTACAATAATTGAACTGGCATCAAGTATGAATAGATCCTTTAAAGACTTCACCAAATACAGCTTCTCTAACAATGGAATTCCCACCTCTGAGAAAGCGAAACAAAAATGGGGGATATTATTAAAGGACAATTATGTAGTGAAAAATATGTATGTATATATACAAAATAGTTAGGGTAGACATACAGCTACCTTCTATTAGTTCAATGAGAAGAAAGGTTTGTACTAACATTGTTTAGACAAGATATCATATCCGCATTTTGTCCTCTAAATAACTACTATGAAGACAATAATATATGGTGTATTAATTATTGTAAGAGTCTTACTAACCTGTTTTTAAATGGCTTCAGGTATATTTTCTTATTAATATAAATAAAAATAAATAAAATAAAAAATAAATGAAAATATAAAAAAGGATGTTAATAAGAGAATAGTATTTGTAGTCAATATTAAATAAATAGTAATTATCAAGTCAGTATCAGCTGTTGAAAGTGTGACTCACTAAAATACAGAGGAGTAAGAAATCAGGGAGAAATAGCTATCATTAAAATTTGATAGTTACTTGAGTAGTACACCTTAAAGAAATCCATAAATATGTCACACAAAATTTTGTCTCCTTCTGCATTGTAAAAAAACATTTACTTAATTGTTTGCTTATTTATTTATTTATTTATTTATTTATTTATTTATTTATTTATTTATTTAATGTGCTACAGGATCTGGCTACACAGCTCAGATTCATAGTAATCTTTCTGTGTCAGACTCCCCAGCACTGGGATTATAGTTCTACACCACCATGCCCGTTTTGCTGGTGCGACATGCAGTGCTGAGAATTGCACCTGGGTCCTTGGGTTTTCCAGGCAGGCTCTTAGACTGCTGGGCTTTCTCCCCAGCCCCTCTCTTTGTATTTTAATTGTTCAATGTGTCAGTTAGCTATTATTGTGTAAGAAATTAGAGCAAATTTGGTTGCTTACAGCAGTGAGCATGTCTTATTCCATGGTCTGGTAGATCAGCACTCCAGAATTCTGGCTTAGGGTCTCCCTTGAAATTGCAATCAAGTTCTCAGTAGGGGAGAATCCTGTCAGCATTTGATTAAAGATTCATCTCCAAACTGACTCACATAAACATTGGCTACCCTCTAAAGACCTGCTTACAAGCTCACTGTTGTGGTGCGGGTGATCTCTGCTTCCTCATTGGTCTCTCTGGAACTACTTCCCCTAGAACATACGAATATGAGGTGAGATGATGAGAATGAAAGTGAGCATGGTTAAGGCAGAGACTGCAATCTTAAAATTTAATGTTAAATGTGACATACTTTTCGCTGTATTCTGTTTCCTAGAAATCCAGTATGCTTTCATCTGGCAGAAAGATGTGTCAAAGAATCTGTGACTATGTTTTGAAACAGTCACATTCAATTACAGATTTTAACCTGTGAAATCTCTATAGACCTCATAGAAAGGAGCTTGTAATGTAGTTCCTCACATTTTATAAATATAGAAAACTATAATTAAAATATCTTGGACAAACATTACTGAAAAGTGTTTCTGTTGTCAGAAATTTTCTTGCAATTCATTTTTCTCAATTCATTTTTGAAAAAACTATTTCAAAGTGTGAATAGAAGTCATGAAAATGGAATTACATAGGAAAACATAAGTATGCAATGATATATTTTGTAGTATGCAATTGTCCCTGTAATTGACCAAGCCCATTGAGAATCATAATTTTAACATCTGGTAAAACGAAATGATGTCAGCTGGTTAACTAAGCCAACTAAAAAGCTACTTATAGCTTTACTAGAGGTATTGTTTAATTAGAAAATATTACATATATTGTATATACAATATATGATATTTTTTAAAACTATAATGAATCTAAGCAGAAGTCCATAGAAGTAAAATTTAAATTGGAAAATGCATGGCTTGTTTTATTCAATTTTTCTGTCATTAGATTGATCAGTTGATATTATAGAAGAAATTAACTTATTTTTCATATATGAATTATGAAAGAAAATTTAGATGTACTGGTCAATGATTTCGTTCTAACTAATAATTTTTCATGCTGTCAGTGAGGCTTTAATGACAATTTCTCTTGCATTTGAAGAAATTTACATTTTATTTTATTATCATTTTTTATTTTATTTTGTGCGAGGTCTCACTATGCAGCTTGAACTTGTGTTGCATCTCGTGTTTTCGAACTCCTCAGTCCTGGGACATACAGGTGCATGACACCATGCCCAGGGTGAGTCGCCCACTCAGCATGCCCAGGGGCATGGGGCCGACACGGTATGTAGTGCCAGGTATTGAACCTGACCCTTGCACTTTGCTAAGCAGGTGCTTAGTCCACAGAGCTATCTTGCCAGACCTTATATTTTATTTTCATGTACCTTGACATTCTTTCTCTTATTTACAGTATTACCTCAATTTTTGTGATATATTAATATTATAAAAAGGTAGCAATTTAATTCTACCACTATCGTTTAATACAAAGAAGAATATCTGAGCAGTAAATTAATAAACATAGGACAATTTTGTGTTGAAGATTAATGATCACACTTGGCATATTAGAAAAAACAAATAATTTTAAAGGAATAATGCATAATAAGACAAACTTGATATAAATAAGCTAAATATTTTCTCTACAGTTTTTAGGAGAATTAATTTTTTGAATGCTTACCACCTGTAAAATATTCCATTAAGCTATTTTAGTATGTTATTTAATTTTTAATCTGCTACTATATAGTGCTGAAAGTAAACCTACTTAAAAAGTGAAGCTGATCAGTGAGAAAATAACCTTATAATTTTTTATCTTAACGTCAGAGTTTAAATTTATACCAAATGGTAATGTTATTATTCTTACTAGTCTATTTTTATTTTTTAAAGAGTACAAATTAGAATTAAAAGAGAAAAATATAGAAGTGATACAGAATTTCACTTAACAAAGTAATGTGAATTACACAGTACTTTTTTTAATATGTAACATTGTCTTCCAACCAGTTATGCATATGCCAGGCATATGCATGTAAAATTGGAAGAAGTAAGAATAAAAGAAATAAATATATAAGAAACTAAGAGTAGAAAAAGTATAAACAATTGAAAGTGGGAGACTGATCACCACAGGAGTTTTGACCTGCTCTGTTTCCGACCTGGGCTGGTTCACCCCACCTTAGGCAACCTGGAGGTCACCACAGTGATGCCCAACTTAGTGCAAACACACAATCAGCATAGTGCACTGCAGTCCGGAACTCCTGGCCTCAAGCGGTCTTTGTACCTCAGCCTCCTGTGTAGCTGGGACTACAGGTGCATGCCACCACACCTGGAACAGGATGGTCCTGCTACAGTGATGTATATGGTTAGATTTCACAATTTCTTTGCAAAAATATGTAATTGTTTATTCTTATTATTTTAAATTATTTTTCTTCATATTCTGTAGAGATGTAAAGATTAACATATCAAAACTTGATTGAAAATACCTGTTCCATGGTATGCCTAAGATGATTGATACTTAGACAGATAGGGTATGTTGCATATGTTGCAGAGTAATAATAAGCTTCTTTTGGAGGGTTAACAACCTAAGTTTGCAGATCAAAGATTAGATAAAAGGAAGGGCTTCAAGTATAGCCAACATTTTGGCCTTAACCTTTCAAGGCCAGTGAAAACTGAGGACATAGGATAACCTCTACTATAACATCATGTAACTCAGTTGTGTCCCAAATTTTCTGATCAAGGAGATTATGGAGGAAAGTGATCGATGATGTAGAGTGTCCTAAGGAGAGTCACATGGAGAGAAAACATTCTCTCAGGCTTTCATGGAGAACAAATTGGTCCAGCATTGACTCATCCACATGGCTGACACTGACAAAGGACCTACAAAGTGCAGTACAGGGTTACAGGGTAAATCCTGTGGGTTTGTAACTGACCTTATCAGATACAAAAGTTACACTTCTTGTTATATAGGTCTTGCTTTATATTGGTCTTATCCATCCAACAGATCAAAGTATAAAAATGAGGTAAATAAGGTAAAGCCATATTATTATGCTGAGCTGTGAAAGGCACAAGTCAACCACTTCTGCAGATAACCCACTGTTATTGTGGATTGCTGGACTGTGTTGGATTGTTTTGCTCAATTCATGGACCTATAGTATTTAGATGCCAATGGGATATCCATCTCTGACAGGACTAAACAAAAATGGGAGATATAAAGGAAGGACCACTTTGTATTTGTATGTACAAAATAGGATAGATATACCACTACTCTCACTTAAGTAGAAAGATTTTTACTAGTAGTGTTTGGACAGGATATCCTGTGTGTTTCTTGTACTATGGATAACCACTAAGAAGATAACAATGTACAATGTATTAATTAATGAAACTGTCCTATTATTATCTTGAAACTGTCTCATTACTATTTGTTTCTCAATAAAATAAAATGAAATAAAATAAATGAAAGTACATGGTACTTTCATAAAAAAAAACAAGAGACAAAAAAATTAAATCATTAGCTGCTTTTTTCCATAAACCTGCTAAAATGCACAGTATAGTTGTCCAATCCATCCTCCTTACATACATTCATACATACATACGTGTCTTTCCCCTATTTCCTCTACAGCCCTTCTCCCCAAATCCGTAACTCTTTCCTTTTGAATAAATTAATTCCCTTTTCCGAGCATCTATTGTACCCTTAAAATTCCATTTTTATCTTTCTAGTTCTCACACTAAGAGGACAATATAGTGTCTGCATATGCAGGACTGGTTTATTTCACTTAAGAATATGTTCTCTAGTTGCATCCATCTACCAACAAAAAACTCATAGTTACTGTGTTTTACAGCTGAATAATACTCTTGTGCAAAAATACCACATCTTCTTTATTCATTTTTCGGTAGATGGGCATCTGCATTGTTTCCAGGATTTAGCTGCTATAAACAAGGGTGCATATATATTGCTGTAGTATGAGGTATATATATTGCTGTGTTATGAGAACTGTTTTCAGTTCTTCTGGAAAAATACCCAGGAGAGTAATAGCTGGCTTGAATGAGATCTCCAATCCTAGATTTGAAAGAACCTCCACACCAGTTTCCATAGTGGTTGTACCAGTCTGCACTCCCACCAACAGTACAGAAGTGTTCCTTTTTCTTCACAGCCTCTCCAGCATTTGTTATTAGTTGACTTCATAATGTTAGCCCTTCTTTATAGGGGGAGATGGGATATCAATGTTGTTTTAATTTGTGTTTCCATAATGACCAATGATGTTGAATATCTTTCCATATATTTACATACCTTTGTATTTTTTTCCTCTGAGAAGTGTGTATTCATCTAAGATGCTCAGTTTTGGACTGTGTTTTTGAAATTGGGGAACGTGATTTTTTAATTTTCTTTGTGTTCTAGATAGAAGACCTTTGTCAGACGAACAGTTAGCTTTAATTTTTCCCAATTTGTGAATTTTATTTTTACTCTGTTGTAGATTTTCTCTGAAGTGTAGAAACTTTTCAAAAAGTTGATATCCAGGTTGTTGATCCTTTGAAGTATTTCCCATGCAGTTTTTTTTTTAAAGAACTTTCTACCTATCCCTATGACCTTAAGACTTCTGCTTACATTTTCTTCCAGAATAATTACTGTTTTTGTTTTAATATTTATATCTTTGATCTATTTTGCCTGTATATTTGTGCATGGTGATAGGTATGTGTCTAGGTTTAGGCTTTGGCATGTGGAAAGCCCAGTTTTCCAAAACCACTTATTAGGGAAGTTTTCTTTCTTCCAGTGAACCTGTCATATCATTTATAAATGACAAGGTGGCTACGTGTGTTTGTAGTTGTGTCTACATGTTCTAAACTGTTCCATTAATCCTCATGTCTATCTCTATGCCAGCAACATGTTGTATTCATCACATTAGATTTATAGTACAATTTATAGTACTATTTATAGTACAAGTCAAGGATTTATACTTCTTACATTTATTTTGTTTCCTAGGATTGTTTCTGTATTCTCATCTTTTCTGCTTCTGAAATTGAGGAACATTTTATCTAGCTTGAGAGGTATACTAATAGTATTTTCATCAGGATTGCATTGAATCTGCATAACAATTTTGGGAATATGGCTATTTTCACAATTTTAGTACTTCCTATCCCAGAATCATGGAATATTTTTACATTTTCTGAAATCTTCTTCTATCTCTTTTCTCAGAATACCATAGTTTTCACTGCATAAGTCTTTTATGTTCTTTGTGAGATTTATTCCTAAATATTTCATTTTTTAAATTACTGTGAAAGGTGTGGTTTCCCTAATTTTTCTCTCAGTGTATTCATTCTCAGTGTACAAAATTGCTGATTTTGGGGTGTTGACTTTGTATCCTGCCACACTGTTAAATTTGATAATTAAATCTACAACACTCTTGGTGGAGTTCTTGGGGTCTATACATAGAGTATCATGTCATCTGAAAATAATGATAATTTCGCTTCCTCTTTTCCAATCCTATTCTTTTATTCCCTTTTCTTATCTAATTGCTTTGGCTAATGTTTCCAGAACTATATTTACTAGTAGTGGAGACTGGGCATCCTTGTCTTGTTCTTGATTTTAAAGTTGACATGTTAAGTTTTTGCCCATTTAGTATGTTTGTTGTTACTTTCTCATAGACAGCTTTTATCAGGTTGAAAGATAGATGAACTATTCCAAATTTCTATAGGGTTCTTATCATGAATGACTGGTGGACTTTGTCAAAAGATCTTTTTTACATCTATTGAGACGATAATGTGGTTTTTATTCTTGGTTCTATCGATGTGGTATATTGCAGTTTTGGATTTGCATATGTTGAACCATCCATGCATTCCTAGAATGAATCCCACTTGGTCACAATGCATAATTTTCTTGACGATTTGGTACATTCTGTTGGCTAGTATTTTTTAAAGGATGTTTTCATCTATATTCATTAGGGAGATTGGCTTATAATTCTCCTTTGTGGTTGGATCTTTCTCTGGTTTTGAAATCAGAGTAATACATCCCAGAATGAGTTTGGGCTAATTGCTTGCCTCTCAATTTCACTGAAAATTTTGAGAAAAGTTGGCACTAAATCTTTTCTAAATTTCATAGAATTCTGCTGTGAATCCATTGGTACCTGGGCTTTCCTTTGGTATTAGGTCTTTTATTACAATTTTAATTTCATTTCTCATTACTGGTTATTCACAGATTGTATATGTCCTTTTGACTCAGCTGTGGAATTTCACAGGTATCTAGTAAATTGTCCATTTCTTCTGAGTTTTCCGTCTTGCGATAGTAACATTTTTAAAATAGGTATTGACAATCTTCTGAATTTCTGTAGTGTATGTAGTGATTTTAACTTTCCATTCTTTATTGAATACATTTGAGTTTTTCCTTTCTTTTTAATGATTAGATTTTTAGGGGCATATCAGTTTCATTTGTTCTTTCAAAGAAGCAACTCTTTGATTCATATATTCCTTTATTGTTTTATTCATCTCTAATGCATTAATTTCTTTTTATTTTATTTTATTTTATTTAGAGACAAATATCAATGAGACAATTTTGAAGCTGATTAATGGAACAGTTTCAATAATTAATACATTTTACATTATCTTCCTAGTGGTCATCCACAGTACAAGAAGCAGACAGTATATCCTGTCAAAACACTATTACTACCAATCTTTTCTTTCATAGAATTGAGCAAAAGTAGCTGCATATCTATTCTAACTATTCTGTATATACAAATACAAAATGGTCTTTCCTTTTTATCCTGTTTTTTGTTTAGTCCTATCAGAGATGGGCATTATATAGATATTTAAATATTATAGATACTTGAATTCAGCAAAACATTTCATCACAGTCCAGCAGTCTACAATAGTGGGATTTACACAGAAGTTGTTGACTAGAGCCTTTTGCAGCTCAGCATATTCATATGGATTTACTTTATATACCTAATTTTTATACATTTCTGCTGGATGCTTAAGACCAAGAAAAATCAAGGTCTTTATAATAAGAGATGTATCTTTTGAATCTGATAAGATCAGTCATGTCCCCTCAGGGCTTACCATGAAACCCTGCACCGCAGTTTGTAGATCCTTTGTCGGTTTCAGCAATGTGGATGAGTCATGGCCATTGCTTGACCAATTGGTCTCTTTAAAAGTATGAGAGAATATTTTCTCTCCACGGGACACTCCTTCGTTAAACTATGCCTCACAGATCACGTTCCTCTGTGGCTCCATAATCTTCTTGATCAGAAAATTTGGAATGCAACTGACTTACATGATGTTACAGTATAGGTTCTCTTATGTCCTGAGTCTTCACTGACTTTGAAAGTCTAGGTTGAAAATTTTGGCTGTCCTTGCAGCCCTTCCTTTTCTGTAATTTTTGATCTGAAAACTTAGGTAGTTAACCCTCTGGAAGAGAAGCTGATTATTGCCCTGCAACATATATAGTTCAGTTTACCGTAACTATCTCTGTAAATATCAAACATCTTAGCTATAATGTGGAACAGGTATTTTCCATCAAGTATTGCTGTATTGAACTTACAAACTATGAGGAAAAATTTTCAAAAGTAAGAATAAACACATATTTTTACACAGAAATTTAGATATCTAACCATATAGAGCATTGATACAAGACAATCCTGTGATTTTTTTTCTTATGTCTTTTTTATTTCATTATTACCCATTAAAAAATAAAAAAAACAACTTTTACTTGTGAGACAGTATGGTAGTAATTGACATGTCATGATAAGGAGTTATATTTAGCAGACCATAAAAAGCGTGACCCATCTATTACACATTGCTATCTTCATTGCAGTTGCTTGGTTCACAGGTATCAGCATATATAGATGGTCGGGTTGAGAATCCTATCAATTAACTGCTACTTTCAAAAACCTGCTATTGTTTCTCTGGATCATGACCTTGCCCATCTTGTGTTTCTAAATGTATGCCTTTGTCCTTGTCCTGTTTCCCAGATTTTTCTTTACTCTCTCCTCATTGTCAAACTCTCAAGTTCTCACTTTCCTTTCAGTTGTGTTATACCTTTCTGTTTGTATTTCTTCTTTTTATTTCTTAAACTAGGGAGACTATATGATATTCGCATACACGGGTCTGGTTAATTTCTTTATGATTTTGCTATCACACATTGTGGTGCTATAAACACAGGTACACATATATCACTATGTTTTCAGTTCTTCTGGGAAAATTCCCAGTAGGGGGATAGCCGGCTTGAATGGGATTTCTCCTCTTTTGAGGAGTCTCCACACTGACCTCCACAATGGTTGTACCAGTCTACATTCCCACCAGCAGTGGAGAAGTGTTCCCTTTTCCCCATAGCCTCTCCAACATTTGTTGTTGGTTGATTTCCTTATGATAGCCATTCTTTCTGGAGTGAGATGGTATCCCAGTGTTGTTTTTATTTACATTTCACGGATGACTAGCAATGTGGAGCATTTTTTCATTTCTTTAGATGTGTGGAATATTCTTTTTCTTTTTTTTTTCTTTTTTTTTTTTTTGGTATGGATCATTCTTATAACATCCCTCTGTTCAGTATAAGTAACCTGGAGAATCTCATTCAAATTATCCTTTCATGCATCCTTCCAAGTTTTCTCGTGACATTTTTACATATTTTTTCATATTTTACATATTATTAATATTCACTGTGCTCTCTTCATAGATCTTGGAAATGTTTAGAACTGTGCTTATAATTTTTGACTTATTGGTTTCTTAATATATATTTTAATTATTTCCTAACATTTTCTTCATTTTGTTTAGAACATGATTCCAGAGATATTTTTAAAATATTTTGAAATTTGAGATATTCTTTTTGGTTACTATCCAGTAAAAATTTATGAATTATCAGTGTGATGCTTAATTGTTAGGTCCAGTATTATTTACATGCCCTTTAAACAAAACTTGTTAAATGCATAGTCAAATGTTGTGTACTTTGGCAAACATTTTGTCTGGTTGATTATTTTCTAACAAATATAAATTGATAACTTGAAATTTTCCATGATAATAGCCATTTTGAATATTTATTCTAACTATAACTACTTTGACTTGGTTAATTTTAAGGCTATTTATTAGGGTAACTTGCAAATTCTTTTATATCTCAGTATATTGAGCTTTGTAAAGACTTTTATTTTATTAATATAGGTAGACTTTTTAACTTGATTAATATAGATAAAACCAATTATTTTTCCATCTATATTTTCTGCATTTCTTGTTTTTGAAATTTAGGTATATTTCTTTATAAAAGGTTACAAATAAGCCAGGTTTTAATATAACATTATAGTATTATATCTATTATGCTGAAATAGTGCATTTATATTTATTTTATATGTAGTATTTTACAATAGATTTTTATCTGACAGCATTTCCACATATTTATAGCACAAACTGTGACATTCAATAATTGCATATAATGTGTAATGAGCAGATTCAATAATAGGTATATCTATCACTTAGAAATATGTCATTTCTTTATATCAGGAACATTCAAAATCCTTTCTACTGAGTATTGTGATTTGTTCAATTAATTATTATCAATTGCAGTTGTCATATTGTCTACGGAATGTGGAAAATCATTCTTCCTATGTTAGTAACTACACTCCATTAACCATCTCCCTGTCTTTCTCTCACTCACACACTTCTCACTATACTATTACTAATTTTAACTCATCTTTGAAATTTTAGTTTATGCTTTCTGTTTCTCCTATTGATTTTTGCCCTTTCTTTGCTTTGTCTGAAATTTAAAATACATGCCTATGTCCATTATTTTTCTCATTAAAGCTCTATCCAACATTTTGTTTGTATCTTCTAAACTATTTTGTTTCTCTATGTGGATGATTTTCTGCTGACGTTTTAAAATGTAACAATTTATGCACTCATTATTAGTTGTTACAACCTAATATACTTATTTAGAATAATTGTCATTTTTATAAAGTGAATAATTTAGCAATTCCTACTAGGATGAGAACCTATCATAAAGTGCAACTCTAAGTTTTAGAAGACAATTTAGTGACAGCTCTTATTCAAAAACCAACACTTTTATCTGAAAGTTACCTTTTCCCTTTTTTTCATTCCCATTCTTGAAAAGAAAATGTTAGAGGCATGTAACCCTGGTGTGACGGTTCCCCTCCCGCACTTTTTCTTCAGAGCATGTTGATGTTATTTCCTTATCCTCTTTTTCCTCATGTCTTTAAATGTCTATTATTGGAATACTTGTCATTCTCTTCTTACCCATAAGTAACTCACTGATGATCCATGACGTGTCACCTCACTGGTTATGATTTATATTAATTGTCAGGAGCTCAAGATTCCATAAAAAGGTTTTTCTTTTTCTGTTTTTGTTTTTATCCAATATCTTCCTCCTGTCAAGTGCCTTTCAGAATGTCTGATTTCTCTGTTTCAGGAACTTTATATTCTTCAGACACTGTTTATCTTTGGAATGTTGAGAGTTATTTTCATATTGTTATACTCTGGGTACCTTATTTTTTTAATATTAGCATAGTAGCAGTAATAACTACCAAAGCAGAAATGTGCTATTTCCTGAAATAAATGAGCTAATCAACATAAAAGAATGAAGTGTGCAAAATTATACATATGCTATCATGTTATTCAACTTTATTTTAAAAATGCATATGTATTATATATATATATATATATATATATATATATATATATATAATGATACAATGCAGATATATAAAAGGATCAAAAAGTCATATGGAATCTGTATCTGTACGAAACATACAAATGACTAAGGAAAATATGATTTATTTTATCATGACACTACTAAATCTCTTATTTTGAATAATAAAAGACTTATGTGAATTTGTAATAATAATGATGATTTAAGCAGTCCAAGCACAGCTGCCAGGTCCAGACAGTACATGTCGTTGGCTAAGCTGGAAGGAGACACTGAGTACAGCAGCCAGACCCAAGCCAGGCCCAGCTGGTCAAAATGAGTTTTGTAGGACTAGACTTCATGAGCTGAGGTTCACTACTACAGCCGCAGGACCCAGAAAGGCACAGACCTAAGAGAGGATCCTCGCAGCACAGAAGTAGCAAGAGGGGAAGTACATGAAGGGGAGGTGCTCAGACAGAGCTCAGGTCAACTAATTTAAATATGAATCTGCTTTGTTATCCAGCTATAATGTTTACTCCTATGGTCTAAAGAACAAACCCATTAGATTTAAAAGTTTGTCACGTTCTAAATTTCACTAGCTATTGTTAGTGTTGCTAATTGTACTAGTATAAATAGGATACCATATCTGCCTTAACCACATTTTCTTCCTCGGTTAGCATTAGGAGGCACTTGAGTACAACCACACCAAAGCCCTACTCTGAATGATGGCAGATAGTGCCAAATAGAAACCATTACAAAACTCTGAATAAATAAAAATCTAGGGACTCACACAAAACAAGAATCTCTGATGCAGGAGAGATCTCTAAAGAACGGTCCTTTTACAGAGAGGTTCTAATGAAATGATACTGCTAACTACTATCAAACTTTCACAAAGGTGTCACCGGAATCAAAATAAATTCTCTTTGAAATAGAAAGTGAGAGAAAGAAGGAGCAAAATGCAATCTCAGACCCCGAGTACATCCAGAACAAAGTCAGTGGACATCAACATAGAATAAATTAAAAGTCACACATCTGAAATAATAACTGAAGTAAAGAAGCAGTTGAAGAAGGATATGGAGGAGATCAGAATATAAAAAAATCTCCCAGGTTAAAAGAGAAATGATAACTATAATGAAAGAATTACTAAGCATTTCTAAAGAAGACACTGATTAAAAATAGAGAATAGGAAAGTGATGGAAAGTTTGAATGAACATTATAGGAAAGAAATAGAATACTTGTAGCAGATTCAAAGAGCTATACAAGAAATTAAAAAATCTATTAGAAGTTGACAAAACCATTTTATTGAAAGTGAAAATAGACATTCACACCTTAAAGACAGTGTTGCAGCTAGTGACCATGAAAGGAAAAATGTCTTTTTTTATCTTTGGATGAATATAAGTTCTTAATTTTATTTTATTTTTAATTTATTTTTTATTTTATTGAGGTACAAATATCAATCAGACAGTTTTGAGACACCTTCACAAGAGAGATTTGATAAATTAATACATTGCAAATTGTTTGAAAAATGTCTTTAAAATAACAAATATCTAGGAAATAGCAATTCAACAGCCACAAGACAATGAAAAGACGAACAAAATAACACAAATAGACATCAATGAAAAAAAAGGAGACAACACAAACGACATAAAAAATGGATGTATTGAATAAAAGAAAACTTTCCAAATATGGGGAAAGTCTGCATTTACATAGCCAAGCAATATGGAACTCCAAATAATATCAAACTAATTAAAACTACAAACAGACATACAATAATCATGGTCCCAGAAATTCAGAACAAGAACAACATACTAAAAGGTACTACAGAAAAGTAACAGATCACATTTAAATGAAAACCAACCAGAATAATAGCAGATTTTTATCACAAACCATCAAGTCAAGCAGAACAAGGAACAAAGTATTTCAAGTCTTATAAGACAACGAATTCCATTCCAGACTGAAAAACTCTCCAAAACTTGTTTTCAAGTTTAATGGAGAAGTGAAATACTTCTATGACAAAGAATAACTAAAAAAATTCATGAATACCAAACCAACCCTATACTAAATACTACAACACATTCTAGAAAGGGATAAAAATGCTTACAATTCCAAGAATCACAACAGAAAGAATACACTAAACAGGGCAAACAATAAATCAAGGAGAAAAGAAGGAAACAGTAACAAACATCAGGAATATAACATGACAAGCATGCCAATAGCAACCACCAATATAAATGGAATGTTTTAACACTTCAAAGAAGTAGTTTGGCAGAGTTGGTTAAGAAACAAAATCCAGCAATATACTATATACAAGAAATACATTTAACCCATAAACAAATTCATAGGCTGAAAGTCAAAAGATGGGAAAAAAATACTGCATGCTCCAGGACCTCAGAAATAAGCAAAGGTAACTATCCTGTTTGCAGACAATCTGAACTTCAAATAAATAATGATCAAGTGAATTAAGAAAGGGCATTACATACTGGTTAAGGGCAAAATTCGAGAGTAAGTGATAAGAGTCATAAATATGTATGCAGCAATAATGAGAGCACATAACTATATTTAGAGATAACAAATATCTGAGACAAATGTTAATGGACATGACAAATCTACTATACAATATTACAATCTTAGCAGGGGTAATTAACACTTCCTTATCTCAAAAAATTAGGTCAAGCAGAAAAAAATTACCAAAGAGGTAGCAGAAGTAAGCCAAACCTTCAAACAAATGGACTTAGTTGACATATACAGTGTTGTCCACCCAACAACATCTAAATACACATTCTTTATAGCTGCACATGGGACATTCTCTAAAATAAAGCATATACTAGCCCATAAATCAAGCTTACATTAATGCAAGAAAATGAAGATCATCCCATCTATATTACCTGACCACAGTGCAATGAAACTACTATGAAGACAAAACACGCAATCTTTTAATTATTGTAACTGTCCTACTGACCTGTTTTGAAACTGTCTCGGGCCGGCGGTATAGCTCAGCGGACTAAGCGCTTGCTTAGGTAAGCGCAGGGACCAGTGTTCGATCCTTGGTTCCCCAAGCCGCGCCGGCCCCACCTTCGGGTGCGCTGAGCCGGCCATGCAATCCGGGCGTGGTGGCGCGCGCCTGTAATCCCAGCACATGGGAGGCAAAAAGCAGGAAGATCACTATGAATGTGGGCTGCATGCATAGTGAGACCCTGCACCAAAAAAAAAAAA